>JAPMLY010001345.1:0-25879 GCA_026401115.1 Tetraselmis chui
CGTCGGGAATTAGGCTCGGATGTCAATCGGAATGAAGAATTGGTAAACAAATATCGAAAAACCCCGCACAAATTGCCTCATGAGGTGAGCCAAATTCGATTGGTGTTGCTTGGCGCTGCGGCTCAGCTTTGCTGGAATAATTCGTAAATTACAATAATTCATAACAATTCGATTCGTGGGTGTTTGAACTCCGGGGTAGGTGCGTTCGACGCGCATTGAAAAACGCGTTCAACGGTACCTATTTGAAAACGTTTTGACCATATATGAGTGAGTTATGATCGCTTGAACATTGTGGCCGAAAGCGGCTTGCCCTTGGGTTGTGCGCATATCGGTGGTAAGTCTACATACGCGATTTCGTGCGGTTTCCTCACAGCCACCTACCCAACACCTCCTCCCTCCGTCGCTTATGCATTATACTTGCGCGACCGTCGCATCAGCGTTCATTTTGCGGCGTTGTGCGCCCGTTACTCTTTTCGTCTAACCAGCACGGCGACTGCTTGAAAGAGCGTGCAGCACCACTGCGCTTTCAGGGGCATCAAAAGTGTGAGATTCGCGACCCACAGCGCCGTCTTGGATACATGCCCCCCTGTACATACCGACAGAAGAAGAAAATGGGCGTTGACCATCCAGTACAATTTCAGAAAATATTTGAATAGATATTCATCCGTAGATTTGTAAAGAGTACAAATGTGACCCCATTTCATTTTCATGACAAGGACATTCATGTCTCGCACGTATTGCCAGGCTCGCAGAGTACGCATCGCGGCTTCTCAGTATAGACATTGTACGAGACTACAAATAGAAAACGAAAGGACGCAACTGAGCCTTGCCCGCTACAGCTAGTTGACATTATTAGGTCTGATACTATCATCAAAGTAAGTAGCGTAGAGTAAATGATTTCAACGACATCAACACGCAGGATGACGGCGATGACGTCCACCGGACGCATTGAGCGGCGCCATCTGCTCTCGTCGCGCGTCTTGACCGGCGCGAACAGTCAAAATTTTGAATTACACACACCGCGAATGAACTCGAAGTGCACATATTATGTTATTAGCTGAGACGTGTGCGTCCAGTCGAACGCCCGACTCTTTATCGATCGTCGCGCGGCAGGTGGTCCCCATCCTGAAGTTCATATTTAACCCCTTACTTGTTACTGTTTATATGCGCGGATCTCACTAAACTTCTATGTCTAAATATATATTAAACATGTTTTTATCAAAATGTTCTCAGGTGGTTGGATCGCCATTTGCTGTCGTCGCGCGTCTTGACCAGCGCGTACGGTGGACCTGTTGGATTTATAGACACCGCTACTGACCCCGCATTGCGCATATTGACATCGAAAGCGCGTGCGGCCAGTCGAACGCCCGTTTATTCATCGATCGCCGGCAGCACGTATTCCTCATCCCGAGCCTCAAAGTTAACCCCTCCTTACTTGTGAATCATTGATGAAGCTCATGCCAAATTTGCGTATTCAAATTGAAATCTAAGAATTTTCACTAATATGTCTTGCAAGGAGGTTGGATCGCCCCGCGCCGCCGTTACTACTCAAGATGGATGGCAGCTGCAGCAACAACAATCACTCAACATGGGGTGCAAAAAGGCGCAGACCGGACGGCCACGACGGTAAGCAAAGCTAATTGTCGAACAACAGTCGATCGATTAATCGCGCTACGGGGCGCGGTTGACGTGGCCGGATACAACTGCAATCGTTCGTTGTTAGTTTTTTGAATATGTTGAGTGAGAGCTTCGAGTCGTTAATTCAAATACTTCGAACTGCCATCGCTACAGATGCTACCGGTGTCGACGACGCCTCCAACCCTCCGCGGACCATCGAAAGTATGCCGTTAGCGCCTGCTACCGGCTTCGTGACCTCTAGCCGTGTCGACCAGGGTGTTGCCTGGAACGGGCGGCAGCCTCTCGAGGGACGACCACCAGCTGTCACCGCCGCGGCTCCGCAGCTAAGCGTGGAGCAATTGGTTCAGCTGGTGATCATGGAGGGGGTCGCCATGAACTCGAAGCTAGAGCGCCTAGAGAAAGAAAATCTCGACCTTAATACATAGCGGACAAGCTTGATCTCGAAGCTCGGAAATCAGCGGCGCTATATGAAGGAGGTCCAAGCGGTCCATAAGCAGCGGCTCGACGCTAGTAATGAAGCATCCAAGGCATCCGAGGACCGGGCTAAGCAGCTGGCGGAAACGGTCGACTCCCTTAGCAAACAGCTGAAGGACCTGAAAGCGGCTGAAGACACCATGAAAGCGTCGTCGCGCGTTCCTCGGCGGAGGATCAACTACGACAAGCCGAGTCGCTGGACGCTTGCCACGGACGTCAACAAGTTGACTGAGTACTTTACCGAACTGTTTGGCCCCGATTGGCTGAACTTCGACGCAACGGGCGAGGGGGGTGAAGAGGAGTCCGCTGACCCCAGCAAGGTGGCGTACCCTACTAAGGTCCTCGGTGCGTTTTTGAGAAAACACGCCAAGAACTTAGAGATGGAGGGGATGCTTAGCGAAAGTGTCATGCGCAAGATCGAGGAGGATATCGTGGAGTGCATCGCCAAGCACTATGATAAAATTGCTGCCGACCTGTTTATTCACGCGGGCCTCAGCACTAGGGAGTACCAAAAGGTGGCGAACCTCATAAGCTCCGTTCAAAAGGACATGCGGTTGGTCAGAGCAAGGCTGACGTACGGCACTGACTTCCCCAAGCTCGCCTCCCTTGCAATTATCAGGAGACGGTTACATAACCTGATGACATGCCTAGGCCTGGACAAAGGAATCCCCAAAGCCGCCATGAGTGACGCGAAGGCTCTATTAACATCGCGCATTCTTGATAGCTGCCTCCCACTCCCCCGATTGGGGACTCCTCAGCGCTTGCTTGTATGACACCGGCTCTTGAACAGTCGGGCTGTTGGCTGACTTAATAGCCGCGGTATTTCCCGTAGTCCATCCATCTCCCAAAGCGCCCGCTGAACGGAGATTATGCGTTGGACTGGGTACGCATTGCTGTGGTGCGGCAGTGGATCGAAAATTATACCTTGGACATGGAGTCTCCCCCGAATGCATGTCCCGTTCATCTTCCATCGACCCTGAATGTTGCAGCGACTCCCGTAGCGGCGACTCCCCCGAAGGTGTATCCCGTTCTTCGCTACACATGATGCGCGGGATGCTGTCCTCTTCATCATAAGTGCGTTGCTCCGCATTGTTCTCCCCCATGGAGAGGACTGCAGCCTCATCGACCAACACGTTACGGCTGCTCACCACCCGACGAGTAGCAGGATTGTACACCAACCACGCCGGTGATTCGGAAGCATAGCCCACAAAGACACCCTTCCATGCGCGATCGTCAAGTTTGCGGCGTTGAGACTTGTCAACGTGGACATAGGCCGGACAGCCGAAGACCCGCATGGAGCTCAAATCAGCTCGTCTACCGGTCGCCAAGGTGAAAGGTACACCGCCGGCTCCGCTACTATGCACACGATTGCGGACATGCACCGCAGCGGCCATCGCTAGAGCCCAATACGATTTAGGCAGCGCGGCTTGCCGGATCATTGACTGCGCCATCGGAACCAATGTCCCCCACTGCCGCTCAATCCGGCCATGTTGCCAATGCGCGTAAGGGGGAGTGATCTCCACAGCGATGTTGAACTCATCCAAGAGGTTTCGGAAGGCAGCACCTAAGAACACCGTGTCATTGTCCACCCGAAGACGACGAACCGTGTGCCCAAGAGAACGGATGGTAGTCAACATGCGACGGAATGAGGCGGGAGCCTCATCCTTGGAGCGGACCGCATCATGCAGTATGAAACGGCTCCGGAAATCAACCGCACACAAGCTGTACTGCCGTCCTCCCAAGGATGGAACACTCATAGGACCGCAGAAGTCTAAGCCGAGGACATCAAAGACACCAACGTTCCGGTCAGCCGGCTCACGAGAGATACGGCGGACGTGCGACTTGCACACAGCACACGTCTCACAGAAGCCTAACTTCTCCGACGCAGAAAACGCCACTCCCTCCACCTGAGTGGCCAAGAGCCCGTCCAATTGCGACTCGCCAAGGTGACCCAGTCGGGAATGCCACAACCGTTTTTCCAATGGCGCAGTGGCGACCGAAGCGGTAGGATTCGACAAAGCAACCCGCGCCGGCAACCACACAAACAAATGCGCGCGCTCCAACGGAACCACCACGCCACCACCATGACCGGCATGAAGACGAAGGTGGTCCACGGGATCAGCTAACACCACAGAATGACCTTGTCGCCGAGCTTGGGTGAGGCTGAAAAGCCGATGGTAAGACCACGACGCACGACGGGATAGCTCAGGAACGTGGAGCACATTCTTTAGCGTGGCAGGAATTTCCTCTCCATCTTCACCTTCACAATGATGCGGACCGAGCCCACTCCAACAGCGCGGGCGCTGATACCCTTCACCCAAAGCCGGTCGGTGAGCGCTCGATACTCACAGAAGTCACGGCGCACACTAGTCATGTGATGGCTGGCGCCGCTGTCGGCCAACCACATCCACGTTTCCCCATCGCGCTCGAGCATGTGTCGAGCCTCGGAGAATGGCCTCGCAGGGGTGGCTGTCACGTCCATGACCGCCGGAAAAGCAACCGGGGAGTCCACTTGCGCAGAGTTACCTCCGGCGTTGTTGATTGGGCACTCGGACCTGCGATGGCCCTTCTTACCACAGCCATAGCAAACACCACGAAAAAATCTCGCTCCGCCTCTGCCATATGAAATACGACGAGTAGTCGCAGCTCCTTGAAGAGATTTCAGTTGGTCTTGGAGCTCGGAGACTTGCCACTTCAAAAGTTCAGTCGTTGAGTCATCATGAGATGCTGCAAAAGCCATAGGCGTTGAGGGCTCCGTTGTATGTGATTGCGCACGACTCTCGATGCGCATACCCTTTTGACGAAGATCTCGCTTGACGGTATCCATGCTGAGGTCGTGTACGTCCCACGTGTCGGTGATTGAGTGGTATTCGCTGCGCAGGCCCTTCACCAAGTACATGATGATACGCCGGTCGTGGACGACGTCCCCAACTCGGGCAAGCTGTCGTTGCAGTCGAACTAACCGGTTCAGGTATTGAATGCCGCTCTCGCCGTCCGCTTGCGGCGTCTCCAAGTCCTGCAATAGTTCCGTACACCGGTAAATACCATCGTCCTCATAATGATTGACTAACGCAGTCCATGCAGTGTGGCCGCAAGTCTTGTCATCCTCGCTAACATTCTCGATAATGGAAAGGTCGTCCTCCGGCAGCGCAAGAATCAATGTGGAGTACATGTCGACTTGTTGTTCAAAGGAAGCGGCACCATCCGACGACAAAGCCGGAGCCCACTTTTGCATCAAGCCAAATGCACGGAAACGTTTCTTCCACACGTCAAAATCTCGTTTCTCCCCACTGAACTTGGGTAGTTTCACGGAGTCCATAGCAGGTACGACGGATGCGCTCGCAAGAGCACCAGAAAATCAGGGAAAATGCCAACAAGAAAAGCACCAAGTACCGGTGAAGAGGCGGGCAACACGGCTCAGAAAAGGAGACGACAAAGGGCTGACCGAAGACGCAGTTGTACTCCCGGAGTCTATACAGTCAAGGCAATCAGAAACGAGTCTCAGAAGGTCTGTCAAGTGACGTCGTACATGAGTGCTAGTACAATTGCGGTAAGATGCCTTTCCAAAATTTCAGCCGGACCACTATAGGCTTTCACGAGAAAGGAAACTGGCGGGTGACAAGGTCCGGAAGCGAATAAAATTCCAGAAAGCGCCAAGCTATAACAAAGGAAAGCAAGCCGATCTTCACGTCACACGAGTCGGCGTTCGGGGGTTCAAGCCGGCTCCAAGCGACACAAACAAGTCGCTACCAGCCGGGTATCGAAGTAGAGCTACAAACACAAGCAAGAGCCAGCCACTTTGTGAGCCAGCCGCACCTCACGTATCGTGCGACACCACAAAGGTCTACCACTCTTCGAGAAGCAAGCTCTAGGTTCCAGTCAAGACAAATGACTCCAACAACTAGCAGCTAGAGGGCCCATAACCTGTCATAGTTGAGGACACTCGATGAGTGACACTGCATGTCATCTCACCCTCAACAAGTGCCTAGCACTTACCTATCACAGGACACGCACTCGCCTTGTGGTGAGCACACGCCAACATATATTCTGAGGCTTTAGATGATATCTAACGCTCAGCAACTTGCCACCATCAGCAACCTAATCCTCTCTATTGATGATTGGCTTATCATCTTATTGTGCTGAGTCACAGCCGTACTATCACGATGCTACTTGACCAACATTGCTGTGTAGCGACTTGATTATCACACAAAACCATGTCTCGCAACACACCCTCCTTGACGACTACCGCCCCATCGCCCTCATGAATAACCTTCTTAAGCTCTGGACCGCACTAATCAAAGACGCACGCTCGAAATACGCCGAAACCCACGGCATTCTCAGCGACCAACAAGACGGCTTTCCGACAACACCGCAGCATCCACGACGCCCTCTCCTCCATCATCGTGACGATGGAGAACGCGAAACTCCACAAAAAATATATATACGTCATGTACGCGGACTTCAAGGGCGTCTTCAACATCCTACATAAAATCATGAACAACTCAGGCTACAGAGGCCACATGGCCCGCGCACACATACGCACCATGTCCACCACGTACTCCCACTGGCCCTCGGAATTCATCATGTCAACATGTTACACCCCACCTACACTAAAATGCTTAGTCAGAGCTCAACGCGATGCGGGCACCCTATTCCACAACATCCCTCCACTCTCCCTCACCAACCCTATCGCCTCCACAATCCGCGCCCACTTCACCACTCAAGACAACACCCTCCTCACCTCACTACGGGACAAAGCCACACACATCACCGACCCTCACACATATAAACAAGCCTACTGCGATTTCTCTCCCCGCAAAACACACGCCTCCCTCCTACCCCGCCTCACCCCCCTCTGGAAAAATGACATCACCTCGTGGCCACAAGTCCTCCTCAGAGCCACCTCATCCTCCTTCATCCTCAAATCATGCAAATCCATCACCAAACTCACGGGGTCCACCACCCCACTCTCGGTTCCCATCCGCCTCCTCGCCGCAATCCTCACTGAACCCCTCGATACTATCCACAACCGCCTCCCCATCACAAGCCTCACTTCCAACCAAGCATCCCCCCCCACCACTATACACCCCTCATGGATTCCCCTCCTCTCCCCTCACCTCCCCCGCTCACCCCCCACCCTCTCATCCGGCATCTGCACCTCCCGCACCACTCACCCCACCCCCACCGCACCCACCACACACTTAGACACAGAATACCTCACCCCCTCAGACCACCACTACCCCCCCTGCGACGTAACACGCATCATTTCCAACACAAGGACACAGAATACGGCCAAACGCAGTACATGGTTGAATGGGCCCCGGAACACCTCACGGAATGGGACATTCAGTTACAACTCGACGACGGCTTCCGCCTCATCTCCTCCACTCCCACATCGGTATGCCTCCCCTCCCCCTCCCCCACAACCTGCTCCATCTGTCATGACCCCCTGCGCATAGAACCCTCCTCCACCTGCCGCACATGCCCGCACTTTGCCGTACACTCCCAATGCCGCCCAGCTCAGGGACCCGCCACATGGCAGTGCGAGTGGTGTGCTCGCGGCCAACAACACGACCTCACCCACCTCCACGAAGTCCAATGGGCCCCATGCCTACAACTCCACGACACCATCAGTGAGACCCCCTCCGGCCCCACCGCCCTCACCGCATTCAACTCAGGCTATGTCCCCTCCACCACACCCATTTTGCCAGAACCCGGACCCCCTCCGTGGACACACCCCCTAATCACATTCAACCATGACCCCATCAACCCCGACCTCGACATGCTCCCTACCGGTAAATTAGCTATCCACGCACACCCTTCACTCCACGACACCACCATACTCTGCACTACGACGGCCGCGCGGTCACCACCCTTAACGGCCCCCGAGTCCGCCACCTCTACCAACTCTTCCGCCCCGACCTCTCGCAGCATACGTTCGAAGAGGAGGTCTACCACCTCCTCACCCGCCTCGGCTCCCGCTCAGAAATCCACTCACCCACACCCGCCACCACCACCCGCAATAGATGGGCCACCAGAGAAGACCTCCTCACAGCTCTCCGTCACACATTCCGCATCCAGACAGAACTCTACTCCGACCCCCTCAATAAATCCCTCCACTCCCACACCTACCACTCCCTCTACCCCGAAGATATAGTCTTCTCATCTAGCGGCAGCAATGCCCCGCACACCTGGCAAGGCACCAGCATAGCCAACCCCGAATACGACCACGAATGCATGAGACGAGCCATGGAACACGCAATCACCATCGCACACCTCACAGCCCCTCACACACCCAGCGCAACCATCCTCATCCTCCCCCGATGGGAACACACACCCTACCGCCACACCAAATACATCAACTCCCCATACACCCACCACCTTTACACCCTCCCCAATGACGCAAACACCTTCCTACCCCCCGACCAACACACTGGCAACCCCACCCCTACCCCATTCGGCACACGATGGATGGTCGACATATACCTCGTCGCCAACCCCCTCGCACTCTCCACCCTCCCATCACCCACAGCCATGACCGCACTTCACAACACTCTCGAATCTATCTACGACACCCACCTCCCCAACCCCATCGTCACCCCCCCTCCTCCACACGTCTTTGGCGCCTACTCACCCCACTCAGCGGGTATATACCACCGACCCCCAAACCCAACTCACCCCCTCACATACCCCCTCCCGGACCGCGTGCATCTAACGTACCCCCCCACCAGAGGCACCCCTGCTTGGAACTGGCAGGACTTCGTATACACAAACGGCTCGAAAAAAGGAAGCTCGTCCCCCCTCGGAGCAGCAGCTACCCACCCCGCCTCGGACACCAAACTCAAAATCATGGTGACCTCTACCCCTCCCTCACATACGATAAATCGCGCTGAATTAGCTGGCATTGATATAGGCCTCCAACTCGGCCGCACCCACCTCCTCACAGACAGTGCGTGCTCCCTCCGCCTCATACGAGGTTACTTAAACTGCCCTTCCGCTTACCGCCACAACACTCACCGCGACACCCTCTTATCCATCACACGCACCCTTAAAACCCGCTGCGACGCAGGCATCCGTACACACCTCGGCAAAATCAAAGCCCACAACCATTCCCGAGGCAACGACCTCGCAGACACCCTTGCCAACCTCGTCGCAGATGGTCACCCACCCGACACTACATACACGACAGGTTCAGAGGTCACGATAGGCCACTGGACCTGGCCATACACCCTCATTCCACAAACCCTAGGAGACCCCATACCCTACAGATACACCAACCTCAAAGCCGATGCACACACCTACAACACCAAACACACACACACACCTCTCTCGCAATCAACCAAACACGGAGCCCTCCTCGCCCGCGCCGCGACGGACGGCGCCGATTTCTCTTACCACAAAAAACACTCAACCCTCACAAATATCCAGTTCACACACAAGCAAGAATTCATGTGGGGCGTCCACAACACCCGCCTACTTACTCACAACCCCACCCTGCGCTGCCCCCTATGTGGCCAATTCACTAGCAACGGCCACATGGCCGGTAACTGCCCCTCCATGTCTGGTCTAAGACAGGACCGACACAACAGCGCTTTGCAGCTCCTACTCTCCCTACTGGAACGCCACAACGGAGGACGATGGGAAACCATCACCGCAGACTTCGGTAACAAACCCATCAAATCGTTTGCTTCCCCCACCCCTGTCCACACTCCACTTGACTGCCACCCACCTCACCCCAACCACATGCCCACCCGTCTTGTTGCTGCTGACGAAGGTCTCTCGCCCGACTCCCTAACCTCATGCCCCGCCGTCCTCCCCCCTGAGATTCTACCCCCCCTGCTTCGTCCCCCTGCACACAAACCTGACTTCATCCGCATCCTCGAACCCCGATTCGTTGGTCACTCCAACGGTCGCCGACGTTACGCATCCATAAAAAAATTCAGATAGGGGAATGGAAGTACTGCACAGACAACAACCTCTCCCACACAGCCGACCTCATACGATCCAAATACACCCCCCTTGCAAACACCATCAGAAGCCACTGGCCAGACACAGTGGTTGACATCCTCCCCATCGTCATGAGCCGCACAGGTACACCGCACTCCTCCACCATCACGAGTCTCACCTCCCTTCTCACCGCCCGCACCGACCCTCCTGATAAACTCGTCTCCAAAGCACATCTCGACACGTCTCGCATTCTTGCACAACTCCACACGCATACTGTCCAATGGCTGCACCACCTCCTACTCATATACCGCATCAAGTCCCGAACGACCTCCCGCCGCGCCTCCGCACATTGCCCCCTCGCACGACCCTGATTGCACGCCTCCCTCGCCTCTACTTGCACACCTCCCCGGGGGGAGTAAAACCCCCGACCCACATTGGAGAGGTTGGATTAGGTGGTTTACGGTCTAGCCCTGACTTGTAAGTTCCCTGTATGGCATAGTTGGGAGGGCCCAGAGACAGCAGCCGACGCATCCGGCTTTTGGTGAAAAACCGGCGCATACGGTACATGTTGTAAACAATTTTAATTTCAATTTCAATTGATGTATTTGGAATGCCGATAAGGTGTGTGTTCCCATCGGGGGAGGATGAGGATGGTGGCGCTGGGTGAGTGAGAGGCTGTGGAGTAAGCGCTTGTGATTGCACCTCGACAGTACAGAGTTACTAGCAGTATCTCTTCTAGATAGTTCTTTTCTAGATAGTTCTAAGAGCTTGTGTGATAAGGTTAGGTAGACGGTACAGGTAACCTGAGTTAACCTGTATCACTAGTAATAGTTTGGTTTAGTTAGCAGACAGCACAAGCTACAGGTTCTAAGGCTGTTTCTAGAACAACTGCGGTGTGGGTATTTAAGATAGGGACTTACTGGTAGAGGTGAGAGACCGGTACAGAATAGAATTACGCCACACCCAGACTGTAAGAAACCCTGTTCCTAAGACAATCTTATTAATTCTCTCTACGCTGTATAATTAGATCCAGAGATTAGGTTCTACTATTAGTCTAAGGTTGCCAACTTAGCCTAACCAAAGTAGCACCTCACACGTGGTTTCGGAGCCTCAGAACAGCTAGACGAGACGAAGATGTCTAACCGAGCAGGAGAGAGACTACCAGAGGAAGTTGATGGTCGACCAGAGGGGGCGCCTTCTGGGCCGACACCGCCGACGTCGACGGATGGTAGAAGACAGACAGTGCGAGAAGGATCGAGTCCCACGATGGAGCCTATGTCGGTACACGTCACCGAGATGCTTGAACGACTAAGTAACCGAGTTGACACTTTTTCGACTGAGCTATCTCAACTGCGTGACCACGTCGACAACGGTTTCAGACATTTTGAAGGACGAGTGAACAGAAGCCGAGAGACGGAGAATTTTCTTCGAGGAGAACAATTGAGATCGGAGAGGACGCGAGAGATGCCAAGCATGATGCCGAACGATGTCAAACCAGCCAAGATCAAGAGCATCGCTACGACTAACATCGACGAGCTGAGAAACTGGTTCCGACATGCGCGAGGGTATCTACGGTATCACAGCGTTAACCCTGAAGAGCAAAGAGGAGTGTACTGGGTATCTGGCTTTCTGGAAGGACCACTATCGAAGTGGTGGTACTCCCAAGTTGCGCAGACTGGAGATGAAGTCGGTGGAGGATTTTCCGGAGTTTCTGAGATGGAGAAATCCTTAATTCAGGAATTCTGCGGAAGAACACCGGCGGAACAAGCGAGATTGAATTTGGACAAAGCAAGACAGAAAACCACGGTCCTGAAGTACGCGAACTATTTTCGAGAACAATTATTGGAGCTTCCTCACCGTCACGAAGAAGATAACGTACATGATTTCCAGCGCGGTTTGAGACCCTCGATTCATAAGGAGGTTGCCCTGAAAAACCCTAAGACCCTACACGAGGCGATTCAAGCAGCTCTGCGAGCGGAGGCAGCGGAGACCAAGATTGAGACGACCCAACGCTCGACAGGCCGACTGAACGCCATCGAAGAAGACAGCGACTTTTCAGAGGCAGGGGAGGAGATCGACAGTGAGTCGGAGGAAGATTCGCATGGCGCGACCGAAGAAAAGCCGCGGGAGCTGTACGAGATTAGACGCCTCACTCAAGAGGAGGTCGACAGATTTAAGAAGGAGGGCAAGTGCTTCATTTGCCACAAGAAGGGACACATCGCTATCGACTGCCCAGACAGAAAGAACAAGAAGAATGACAGAACGAGGAAATCCCGGCCGGGAAAGTGAGACCTGAGTCGGCAGCTCGCGGCAAGCTGCAGGATGAGGTTTCGTCTCCTACAGCGACTCAGGAAGAGACCAGAACAGAAGAAGTACGAGACCCGTTACCTCAAACGACATTGAGGCCAGTCTTTAGGAGCAAGGACTTTAGCGACTGGATGATGAATAGGGAGTATTTCCTGAAGTACTCTCAGACCTACGGACCTTTCGACTTAGATGGAGCTAGCGATAATGACGGCCTTAATTCTCAAGTGGCGGAGGATTTTTGCTGTCCGGCGCGCCCATTTCAGGAGAGAGATTTACAGAAGTACCGGAGAATTTGGCTAAATGCGCCATTTAATGAATTAGAAGATTTTTTGGGCCATTATTTGCGGAGTAAACTGCTTCATCCCCATCTGAGAGCGGTTATAGTGGTTCCAAAATGGAGGGCAAAACCATGGTTCAAGCTGCTGCGAAATTTCCGACTTGTCGACGAGCTGGCGGCGAAAGAACATGTGTTTACCTGCCCCACGAACGATGAAATAGAAGGAAGAAGGCAAGATGTTGGACCGACAAGATGGACGACGCAAGTCTACGTCGACGACACCGATCGAGTTCGATTTCTGCCTCAGAACCTACAGAATCCCCCGAAGACCTACTGGACTCACTCGACGACTCTTGTTACCGATGGCCGACGAGTGTTACTAGCGAAAGAGGACACTGGCATGGTCTGGTTTCCTGGTGGCAAACAGGAGATTGAAGACGCGACCCCGGAATACACAGCAGTGCGAGCTCTTACGGAGACAACTGGATTAAAGGTGAGCGAAACAAATTTACGCCTTTTAGGGACGGAGTCTTCCGGACAGAATAAGCGCTACGTGTATATCGCTCGCGTTCGACCCGGATCGATACCGGACGCTACGTCAACTTCTCGGGCAGTATGGGCTACCTGGAAGGAATTAATTTCGGCACGGCGTACGGGTTATCTAGTCTGTGGAGAACAGCAGTTCCCTCTTCGTTACGAGACTTTTGGGAAACCGATCGACGGGTGGATGAACAAGAACGTCCGACTAGAAGACAGTGTTCCTGCGACGCTACATGTATCCACAACCCAGTCTGGAACAAGTCTGTTAGTGTTGGGAGGCACCTTACGCGGACATCGATGCCGTATTTTGGTTGACTCTGGCGCTTCGGAAAATTTCTGCAAGGCTGAGTGGGTACGGGAGCATCACATCCCGACAGTTACTGGAGAGAAATACCGGATAAAATTGGCAGATGGTAGTACAACTACGACTCGCCAGCGACTACGGAATGAAGTGCTCACAGTAGGGACCCTGGACATACGTCTGGACGCAATTACGACAGAACTGGACAAATTCGACATCATCCTCGGTCAACCTTGGTTACAAGCCGTCAACCCGGATATAGATTGGTCTACTAAAACGATTCGCGACCGTAAAACTGGCGAAGCTATGGTGTCTGGCGACGAGTACACCGTACCTGTGACAGTACATCACTTGGAGGCGGATGCGATGGCAAAGCTGCTTAGGCAACAACCAGCAGACCTCTTCGTGATTGGACTACGAGAAGTACAGGACGCGGTCGACGACATCAACACTGACCAACAACCTGAGTGGACGACTTCGTTACGAGAATCCCTGAATGAGTTTACGGACATTATCAAGGAGCCTGACGGTCTACCGCCAACTCGCGAGTGCGACTTTGAAATTAATTTGGAGTGCGATGAACCACCTAAGGAGCGAACGTACCGTATGTCACCAGCAGAACTCCGGGAGGTTCAAGTACAGTTGCAAGACTTACTCGCAAAAGGCTGGATTCGTCCGTCTAAATCTCCGTACGGTGCCCCGATTTTATTTGTACGCAAGAAGGATGGTACCATGCGTATGTGCGTAGACTACCGGAAACTCAACGACCTCACGAGGAAAGATCGAACACCGTTACCCCGGATTGATGAGTTACTCGACTCGCTATATGGGGCTCACTATTTCAGCACGCTGGACCTGTATAAAGGCTATCATCAAGTTCGAGTCAAGGAGCGCGACATACATAAGACAGCATTCCGAACTCATTACGGATTGTTCGAATACTGCGTTCTACCCTTTGGACTTTGTAATGCCCCAGCTGGATTCCAAGCGATGATGAATCGAGTTTTGGCCCCGTATCTTGGCAAGTTCTGCGTGGTATATCTGGACGACGTGTTAATCTACAGTAAGACGGCCGACGAACACCTCGAGCATATTCGACTCGTGTTACGAGAGCTGCAGCGACACCAGTTGCATATCAAACTCTCTAAGTGTTACTTCGGACGATCGAGCGTCAATTTTCTTGGGCATGTGGTGGAAGCTGGACAGATCCGAATGGACCCCGACAAGGTGGAGGCAGTACAGAATTGGCCCCGACCGAAATCAGTGACTGAAGTACGTGGATTTCTGGGACTTGCTGGATATTACCGGAGGTTCATCAACCAATTCGCAACCCTAGCAACCCCATTAACGGACCTGACCAAGAAGACACCGGAATTTCGCTGGACCTCTCAAGCCGAGTCAGCATTCGAGCAAATTAAAGACGCGATGGTACGTGCACCAGTACTGGTAATTCCTGACACTTCTCCTAATGCAAGGTACACACTGTACACAGATGCTTCTGGATTCGCAGTAGGAGCTGTGTTGTTACAAGACCAAGGTATTGGATTACAACCTGTTGCGTACCATGCTCGAAGGATGAACAAGCATGAGGTACACTATCCTGTCCACGAACAAGAGCTACTGGCAGTTCGCGACGCTCTACTGAAGTTCCGTTGCTACTTAGATGGCGCGGCGGGATTTACAGTAATTACGGACCACGACACGTTGCGACACTTCTTTCGACAGCGCGATTTGTCTACTCGACAGGTGCGATGGCTTCAAGTTCTAGCACCTTACCAGCGACAGATGGACATCGTATACAAGAAGGGAGCAGTCAACCAGGCAGACGCTCTGTCTCGCCGACCTGACCTGAAGAACTCATTACAGAAGCTGCAACTGTTACGCGATTGGACCAACGACGAAGCAGAATGCGAGTTACACGCGCAGATGTTTTCCCTGGAATCCCGGTTACATCCTGACTCTGGACTTCATGAGGAAATCAAAAGCGCTTATGATTCGGATAAATACCTGCTTACCCGGAAATCTCTGCCTACCTGGCTGGTACGTCAATCTAACGGACTCTTGTACGCCTACGGGACAAGACTGTATGTTCCGAACGTCTCTACATTACGATCAAGAGTACTGTACGAACTACACGACGCACCGACCGCGGGACACCCTGGTATTATTCGACTATTGGCAGCAGTAACCCGGACGTTTTGGTGGCCTAACATGAAGCGGACAGTACAACACTATGTACGCAGCTGTGTTACCTGTCAACGCAACAAGGCAGCGCGACACAAGCCTTATGGACTCCTTCAATCGCATGAGGTACCGACCAGACCCTTTGAGCATATATCGCTTGACCTGATTACGGACCTTCCTGAGTGCGATGGGTATGATGCTGTGGTGGTATTCGTCTGTATGCTTACGAAACGGACGATTGTCGAGCCAATTACGAAAACGATTACAGCGGAACAATTAGCAAAAGTTATGCACCGCGCTGTTTTTCGACATTTTGGCTTACCACGGAAATTAATATCCGATCGAGATCCCCGGTTTATGAGCGACTTCTGGCAAACCCTATTTAGGGCTGTTGGCACCAAGCTTAATATCTCTACGAGCTATCACCCCCAGACAGATGGCCAAACTGAACGAGTAAACCAGACATGGGAGCAAGTCATACGATGCTATGTGCACCCCTTGCACGACGACTGGGTTCAACACCTTACCAACGTGGAGTTCGCGATCAACGCAGCGGTTTCTACGTCAACGACTATGTCTCCATTTAAGGCGACGCTAGGATTTGAGCCGACATCTCCAACGACGGCTACATTTGAAGATAACGAGCCTAGCCGTACTTTACCGGAGCAAGTGAAGATTCTGGTCGAGATGCACAGATTTGCCCACGACTGCGTCAAAGCAGCCCAGGCACACATGCAAGACGCTGCAAATCGGCACCGGTTACCAGTACCTTTTACAGTTGGCGACAAGGTTAAGCTCAAGGCGACAAATCTACGGTTTGTACAACAGCCATGTTCTAAACTACGCGACCGCTACATTGGACCGTTTCTCATTACGGAGGAAGTTTCCCCGGTTGCATTTCGGCTTAAGCTACCCCCTGGAGTACGGATTCACGATGTTGTACACGCCAGTCTACTGGAAAAATGGAATGCAGAACCAGAACAGGCCAACAGTGCGCAGCCAATCCCGATTGTGCACGATGCGAAGCGATTTGAAGTCGACAAAATACTCGACGTGGCTTTTAACTCCAATGGCACGGGACTTTTATTTAAGGTCCGCTGGGCAGCACCGTTCAACGTACCTAGCGAGGACACTTGGGAACCCATGCGAGGAGTCAACCACTTAAACATCTTTTCCGAATTTCTTCGAACGGATGTTTATCGAGAATTTTCTGGCACCCCTGACTTTGTCAGATTTCGCAATCGCTGGCCTGCAAGAACCCCCAAGAAACCAAGACCCTGAGTACTGCACAGCGAGGACGCTGGTGCTTAAGGAGGGGAGAGTGTCATATCCTAGCCATTTAGCTAAGTGCTAGTATCTGACATTATTTGTTTCCTCTAAATGGTACCTGTATCTTAGCGATATTCAGTGACTCTTTATTTGTCATCACGGCAGTACAACTGTATCGCCGTATTTTCCCTCGACAGTACAGAGTTACTAGCAGTATCTCTTCTAGATAGTTCTTTTCTAGATAGTTCTAAGAGCTTGTGTGATAAGGTTAGGTAGACGGTACAGGTAACCTGAGTTAACCTGTATCACTAGTAATAGTTTGGTTTAGTTAGC
This sequence comes from Tetraselmis chui, assembly GCA_026401115.1. NCBI lineage: Eukaryota > Viridiplantae > Chlorophyta > Chlorodendrophyceae > Chlorodendrales > Chlorodendraceae > Tetraselmis > Tetraselmis chui. The sequence goes on from JAPMLY010001345.1 coordinate 17,271, forward strand.
AGACAGCACAAGCTACAGGTTCTAAGGCTGTTTCTAGAACAACTGCGGTGTGGGTATTTAAGATAGGGACTTACTGGTAGAGGTGAGAGACCGGTACAGAATAGAATTACGCCACACCCAGACTGTAAGAAACCCTGTTCCTAAGACAATCTTATTAATTCTCTCTACGCTGTAACTTAGCCTAACCAAAGTAGCACCTCACAGTGAGTGGTAAGAGTGTGAGTGAAGTGATTTGTTGAGGGGGTTGCGTTGAGGGCGGTGGGGCCGGAGGGGGTCTCACTAATGGTGTCATGGAGTTATAGGCAGGGGGGCCATTGGACCTCGTGTAGGCGGGTGAGGTCGTGTTGTTGGCGGCGTTCGCACCAGTGACATTGCCATGTGACGGGTCCCTAGGCGGAGCGGCAGTGGGAGTGGACGGCAAAGTGCGGGCATGTGTAGTAGGTGGTACTGGGGGTTGTGGGGAGGGGGTCATGGGAAATGGAGCAGATGGTGGGGAGGGGGTGTGGAGGCATACCGATGTGGGGGTGGAGGAGATGAGGCGGAAGCCGTCGTCGATTTGGAGTTGGATATCCCATACCGTGACGTGGTCCGGGGCCCATTCCACCATGTACCAGCAGATTCCATGGGCTAAATAGCTGAATGCAAGGCTAAATCCAGCTGAACGTGGCAACATCTACTATGTGTACGATTAAGAAGCTTTGGCCAAATGCGAAGCAATCAAGCATTGGAGGTGTAACCTTGAAGGTTGTTCTAAGTTCCTTGTCGTAATAGACACGACACTTTGCGACATCCGCTGAAGCAATCGAACAACACGTCAAACAAGCGGCAAGCACATTACCAACGGGACTTGCAACCGTGTGTGGGTTCAATGACTCTTGCGTACCGCAAGGGAGCCCTGAACGAAGCAAATCCGTTTAGTAGACGACCAGACTTCGTACCTCATGCCACAGCTCCATTGTTTTGGGATGACGAGGTTCCGTCATATGAAGATTTACGACGGGAGTCACAGCCGCGGATAAAAGACGCACAGTCAAACTTCATTACGGTTAACGCGTTAAAGCTGAGCCCTGAGTTCGTCGACCTCCTTCGCGAGGGGTACTCCCAAGACTCGTTTTATGGGGACGAGGGTGAGTGGACGAATGACAGCCGGATTGAAGCAAGACCTGGGTACTTGTGGCGTCTCGATCGCCTTTGAGTTCCACAGAACTCTGAGCTCCGACTGAAATTGATCACAAAGATGCACGACATGTTGTCTGATGGTCACATAGGACTTCCTAGTACTCTTGCTACTAAAGCACTCGACAAACTCTGGTGGAAACGAATTCGCCATGACGCGAAAGATTTTTGTGAGCGCTGCAACGAGTGTCGACGAGGAAAGATTAAACCACATATGGCTGCGACTCGTTACCCTTTACGTGTTCCACCTAGACCGTGGCACACAGTTGGTCTTGACTACTTAACACAATGAAATGAAATTGAAGTGAAATGAAATTGTTTACAACATGTACCGTCTGAGCCGGCTGCTGCCTCTCGGCCCTCCCAACAATGCCATTCAGGAAACTTTTAAGTCAGGGTTAAGCCGTTATCCGGACTTCACACACTTACATTTGAGCAATGGCTTTGACTGTGTGCTGATTGTGGTCGACCATTTGACTCGAATGGCCCACTTTCTGCCATGCACAAAGAGCGTAACAAAAAAAGAAAGTTTATCGATTACACGGACTGCCTCGAGTGTTGGTTACGCACCGCGGCCCGAAATTCGTCAGTGGCTTCGGGCAAACGATTTGTAGACGCCTAGGAACACGACTCAACATGTCTTCTAGCCGACACCCAGAAACGGATAGACTAACGGAGCGCGTCAACATAACGTTTCAGCAGCTTTGACGTTGTTTTTGTTGCTACGATGGGACAAGCTGGACATACCTCTTCACCTCTTGCCTCAAGTGGAATTTGCGGACAACGTGCTACTCGTGCGCTCGGAATTGAGCACACTCCCTTCGAAGTTCAACTATAGGTTCTCTCCAGACGAGCCCCATGACCTACTGTTCAGCATGCGACCTTCCATTCCGGATTCGCAAGGCGCGTAAGAGCGGATAAGATTGTTACAGGAAGTACACGCTCTAGTACGCTCGGTGTTACAACTACACAAGGATGAAATGCAAGGTCGTTCAAGATCGTCGACAGCCCCACAATTTTCTCGAGGAGACTAGGTGGCCATTGTTACAAAGAACCTCTTCTTACGTTGGCAACCTAAAAGGAAGCTGCGTGATCGGCAACTTGGAAATTTGAAATGAATTGAAATTTGAAATTGTTTACAACAATACCAATATTTACCGGATGCTGTCTATGGGCCCCCCTTGTACTATGCCTACATGGACTTATAAGCAGGAGTAGACCGTGAACCACTAATCCCAACCTCTCTAATGGTAGTAACGATACCGTCTAAAACAGACCAGTATCCAGGTATTTATTGTTTTTTTATCTATACGTATTTTTCTTTGGAAACAGTATGAAATGTCAGATGTCGCTAGTCTCCACGATACGCGGCCTGCTCCAACCGCGGCGGGGTCGCTGATCAGCAAGGCTGGTCAGCTTGAGGTGGTCGTGTCGAACCTGCGTGACCTCGGCTCCTGTGCGACTCCGGTCGTGCCGGAGGTAGGGGGAAAGGCAGGTGGAAAACCCCCCTCGCGCAGGTCGTCGTCGGACCCGTCTCGATCCGTGCTCAACCCCGTCCGAGATATTGGAGATAGTAGTCGCTCTTCTCGGCGCGACTCTCCACCTAGTCTAGCCTTCTCTCCTCCTACGGGGGCTGGGAGGAGAAAATAGCTAGGCTGCAGACGGTGTCCGGTTGGCTCTCCTGCCTCCGACCCATATGTCACATGTCCCATGTCCTTTTGCCGTCTCTTTCCGCCACCCATGTGATCGCGTTATGCTGGCCGCCGCACCCTCCTCCGGTGGTTTACGTTGTTGGGGACCGCCTATACGAGTAGTGTACCGTTGCGATAACCCGGGGCACACTGCATGAGGCAGCCTGTCGATAACCGGGTACCGACTAGGGGAGGGGAACGGATAGTGCCAAGGGATCGGCTATCCTCAAAAGATGGTGGGTACGGGAATATTTAACCGAAAACCCCCCGTACCGGGTTTTTCCGGCGGCGGGTGATCCTCCCGACCTCCGCCGCCAGACCGTGCCGCTCCTCCGGCTGCGACCCACCTCCGTCATGCGTATCTTCGGGCCTCTCCCCGAGGGGAGACTAGAAGGTTTCGCATGCCTGGCGATTGCTAGCGAGCGCCGTGCCCTAGCGCTGCTTCCTAGCTGTCCGCCGCCAGCTCCAACGCCCTCGTCCCACCGCTGATCCGTCCGTACCCTTCCTTGCCAAAAAACATTTTGCAGTCCTCGTACCCGTCAAGGCGGGAGAGTATCGGGGAGTATTTAGTCGCTTAAAGAACATATCGGACAGGCCGAGCGGGAGATCCCTATGCTGGTGTACGGATATTATGTTTTTTCCAAAACCCTCCGTACCGGGCTTCCCGACAGCTGCTGATCCCGCGAGAGGTTGATTTCTGGTTCTGTCGGTACCTCGTTCAACTCCCTACCGTGCCAAGCCTGGCACGGCTACGGGGTTACCAGCGCCCACCGCGTGGAGGTAGAGGTAGGTGCTGACGGGCCTGCGAGCGCACCCCTCTCCGGGGCCGCCGCCGCTGCGCCGCCGGCGGGCGTCGGCAGCTTGGACCTTTCACAATGGAGGAGCATATTGGGAAACATAATTACAGATTAAAATTACCATCGACAGTACGCTTGTGCCCGGTGTTTTATGAGAATAGCCTACGACCCATCTCCACATCTTCTTTGCGACCAACTATCCCGGTTACATTTTCATAAGGTGATGACGAGGAGTTAAACGTCTCCTACATATGTTGTGTGCATTAAATCTTTGCCTTGACGTCGAAGCAAATATTTGCTATTCATGACGCACATCAATGATGACGACATTCCCCTTGTATGGCACCGACTCAACGAAATACACCGACCATTTGCGTTACAAGATTTCTTGGAGACGCCCCAATGGCACAACTTTGCCAAGGCTCAAACGTACTTCGATTTCACGCACGCTCACCCAACGCGCATTCATGAGTCCCAATAACTGTTTCAGTAAAGGAGCTTAGACCACGGAGGTAAGCCTCGCGGTTGTCCTCAAGATTTGTCAAGAGGGGGAGGGTACGAGTGTGACGAGTACAGTCATGCAAGAGTGCATTGCAAGACATTGTACACTTAGTCGTTACTAATTCCAATTCGCGCTTTTCCATCGGAAGGAAACACATCGTGGGTACGCCGCCACTGCCAATTAGCGAGGGTTCTAATGCGTGTTGTACTACTAGTACCTCCCGGTACGTACATGTACGCACATTAAATCTAACCAAATAGACGACACGCCAAACGAGGTTCCCAATGCCGGACGAGACGCGTCGCTAGTCGATTGGCAACGGTTGGAAAGCCCTTGCACCTAACACTTAGACCAAGCGAGAACATGTGCAAACTAGCTAGGCGAAACCTATGTCAGCGTAGTGCAATAGAGGGAGGTGACAAAACCATTTTGCTAATTCCTTTGTTCAATTTCAATCTATTGTTAAACACTAAGCAGCCAAGCATCTCAGCATCTCTCCCTCCATTTGCACTTCCACCTAGAGAGACAACAAAAACAAGCAGAACGGAACATATTTGTGTGTACAGTTAGCTCACATAAGGCCAAGTGCCACACTATGCCCCCAAAGAGGACAAAGCACATCGACATCAAGCACCACTACATTCGGGAACTAGTGGATGCAAAGTAAGTAGCGGTTGTATCAATAGGCACAACTGACATGATGACATATGGACTAACGAAGGCACTACTTGAGCCAAAGCATACGATGGTCTTCACGAGTTACATGGAAGCGGCGCCGAGTGGAGACTAGTTTGCTTGCATTATTGCCAATGATCTAGAGGGGTATTATAGTCCATCATTATCAGTACATGTACGTTCACAGTTGTGAACGTTATCAATGAATATGTATGATTGACCTAGTACATAAAAACACGATACAAGCAGCACGGTGTCTTGTTGCTTTTTAGCTCTCCTGTAACCATCACAGAGCCGTGCTGCACACACACGTGTCGACTCACCTATCGTCTCACATGCACCTCTGATAAGACTAGTCGCCACTGCTCCTAGAGGTACATGAACTGTATACGGGTGTCAACTAGGAGAACTCTAGAGACTAGATTATCAATTATGTTAAATTACAAAGAAAATTATTTTATTCATCAATGGGGGGGCGGAGCCGTGAATTTGCTACGGTTTCCCCCAGGTGAAACCGCCAGGCTCACCTTAATTAGTCGATTATATTCTTTCAGCCGTCGCTTAATGTCCCTCAGACGTTTAGCGTAGCGAGCTTGTCGTCACGTCAACATTTACGGTCTTCTAACAGCAATAGTATATTATTTTTTAGTCGTCACTGTATGATGTAAAGTTCTAGTACTTAAGCGAAGATCCTCGTGGAGACAAGTTACGGGCGGTAAACATCGTCTATAGCTATATATAGTCAGATTGTTTTATATCTAGAGGTTTGTAAAACTTACTTACATATGTGATAGAGCGCACACATGAACGGCAAAACGTTACTGTAAAAGAGGTGCGTCTTGCCTAGTCCTCGAGGACTGTGGAAACGCCTAGCGCAACGCCCCATGCCATGTCCCCAACACCACTAGCTAGCGACAACTCCTTAAGCCGGTGCAATCCCCGAGCATTGGCACTCTCTGCTTTGCGCTCGCCCATATGGCTCGCGCAATTGCAGTCTCGACTCTCGTAGTCGAGCATGGTGTCAGCTTACATCGTCTCATGCGCACTCGAGCGTCACGAGAGACTTCCCCACGTTCTAGGTCGCCGTCTAACAACATGCAGCCTGAGCCGTCTTCCTCCGTACCCGGAGTCGACACTCTCCCCTCTGTAATGGAACAACGTACTTCCGAACATATTCAAAGCGTAGTGTCGGCTCTCGAACTCCGACTTTCTGAGCAAATTCAGGCGTCTAATACCGCCTTACTAGTCCAGCTTCAGCGTTTAACATACCCACGTGTGCTTACGAATCAGCAGCAATCCATTCCCCGTGACGCAACCATTGCGATTGAGGGTGGTAAGGCAGCCCAAGAGCCACCTATCGACATGCTTAACGATGACCCCGAGCTCCACGAGCCCGAGTTCGTCGACTTTGCCGCCTACGGAAAAAGTCATCCCTGCCGGCTTGGAACTGCCCCCTCGCGACATCGACGGACCTCGCCTTTGGACGCTGACGGACGACACGGCCCGTTTCCTCAACGACAGAAAATTTCAAGCGGGGTTAGACGAGTACATCCACATCGGGTGCTATGCCTTCTTCGACAGATGCGCCAACGCGGCAATCGGCGGGGCTTTGGACGCGCTGTCAGCCGGTCCTCCTCTACCAGCGGAGCAGGCGGCGGCCGTTGCCCTCATCCGAGCGGGTCATCGCACCCACACATCGACCGAGGAGGCCGCCCGTACTCGACTGGGCTTCCTCCGCCTCACCAAGGGCGGACAAACGAGCTCGGATTCAGACCGTGTGTTCGCCGAACTCGCCCACGAGCGTTTCTGCCGCCCGCGCCCTACCGCGGTCTCAGGCCCACTGGACGAGCTACTCCAAGCGTTCGTCGAGAGAACGCTTGAAGTCAGCTTGCATGCTGCCTACAAAATAGCTGCTGGAGCATCATTCGCAAGGACTACGCCGGACAAGCCACCCGGACAGGACGCCAAGGCCAAGAAGGCGGCTGCCGACAAGCGCAAGGCCGCGGCAGCTGGTGCAACAACAACGGCGGCCGGAACTAAGTCCAGCGACGGGACGAAACCCACCACGAAGAAGTGATGGTGTGACCCGCCGCGCCGATTCTTACTCCCCGTCATCCAACTACATGCGTCACCGCGTGCGGCTAAGATGGCGGGAGTGGGAGCATATCGGCGCGAGCGGTCAAGTCATGAGCTGGATCCGCCATGACGTGCGGGTCAAGTTCAAGAACGGCCTACGTCCCCGACCTTTTAGCCACGGAGTTTCCATGAAGGACGCCACCCTGTCCCAGCTCGACTTCCTATCAATAGAACTCCCACGCTTCGAAGCCTGCGGAGCATGGGAACGCGCCTACAACACCCGCTACATCTCCCGCATGTTTCTCGTCCCCAAGCCCGGGGTGAACAAGTGGCGTCTTATCATCGACATGCGCGAACTCAACAGCTATTGCGCGGAATTCAACATGTCGTGCGAGACCCTCAAGCACATACGCCACTTGTCCCGCCCGGGCGACTACTTCGTCTCGCTCGACCTCGCGGACGGCTACTACACACTCGGCATCCGGGAGGAAGACCGCGACTTCTTCCCTGTGAATTACAGAGGCAAGCTGTGGCGCCTCGCGTGCCTCCCGATGGGATGGTCGGGGTCCGCCTACTATTTTTGCAAGCTCACGCGGGCGTTCACCAACTACCTGCGACGGGCGCCTACTCCGGTGACCGCCAAGACTGCGACGCCGTACAAGCCGTCGCAACGCTTCCTTCGCAACGTCCGCTAGTGCGGCGTGCGCATACTACCCTATATGGGAAAAACGTATCCTACCGTCACTAAAGACAGTAAAAAGATCCCAAGTACTACCAAAGTACTACTGACGCAAAAATATATAGGGGATGGGTCGGTAGCTCGGATGAGCAACGCCGACCGTCTTCGCCCCGGGCTTGGCCTCCCTATGAGCGATAGACTGGTGACCACAGGGCCCGTCGGACGACGGGCACCGATCACCTCTCCCCATCCGAGCCTAGCTCACCCAGGTCAGTGGATCCGTAGTCCCATCAGACGGTACACACTCAAAGGCGCTGCTTTCACAAATTTGAATTCGGTTCACATGCCGAATCCTGCGCCGACCACATCAAAAACACTCCGAGTACTCCGTCACATACTACGACACACATACGTACCAACTGGATTACAAATCCCGCCCCTTCACGGAGCCAGCGCACTATCACGCGCCCCTCCGAGCGTCCGGACGTTCACATCGGACGCCCGCGTAAAACAAACCCAGGTCCCATCAGGCCTGGTCGTGTGCCGCCATCACACGCTGACCACCTCTTACCCTCTCTCTCCCCACATCGAAAACACCAAACACACTCACACCAGCACTCAAATACCGACCACCATGTCCTCGCCTTCCAACCTCCCGGACTCATACAAGCAGGTCCTCATTAAAGACCGCCCTACACCCCTCTTCGCGGACGACCACATCGGCCCCCGCAACCGCCTTCTTCGTCATCCACTCGCACCCTTCCTCACCGCCCCACAGCTCGAAAATGCAGATCATGGTCGAGGCACGCCCCTGGAACCCACTCCGGGCACAGGGCTCCAAACTCCTCTGGTCCTTTCAGCTCCGACGACTGCCCGGTCCTCGGAAGGGCCGTTGACCTCTCTGCCCGCTTGATCGACTCCTACCTCCTGACAGGCCAATACTCCACTGCCCCCCCCGACACCGCCAGCTTCTGGCTCCACGGAATGTTCCTCCCAGACACGCCATCCTCATC
>JAPMLY010001346.1:0-56452 GCA_026401115.1 Tetraselmis chui
CTAATGATGATAAGCGGCCTTGCCGGCCGAGGCTTGTGGAGGGCGAGGTTGTGAGGCTCCGGAGGGTCCGTTCGTCGAGGTCTTGCGCATTTCGGATGGTAGAAGCTCCTTGGAACGGGTGGTCGTACGGAACTTAAGAGTGAGTGGTAAGTGTAGGGATGGCTGAGAGAGTATGAGAGGGTGGGGGAGGGGGGATAGAAAAAGTGTAAGCAAGGTGTGGTAGGTATTAGGGCGAGGGTGATAGTAGGGAGCATCAGTGACATAGGGGGCTGTCGATATCGTATCAAATGTGCTTTGGGGCTTCCGAGAGAACCCTCGGAGCAGGCCTAAAGGAGGTGGGGACTGTAGGGGCGAGGGAATACGTGTATGGCTGAGAATGTTACGGGTTCGTGACTGCCAGAGTGTTTCTATAAGGGAGGGGCGATATTTCCGGGGCAGAGGGATGCGCGGGGGGGCGGGTGATGGGTTAATTATTCGGGTAGAACAGGTCGGGTGGGCTAAACTCAGCAGGGGGAGAGCTGTCATTATCGCAGCGACGGGCGAGTAGGGTAGAGCATGGGCTTGTAAAAGGGGGGAGGGAGAGCGAGTGCACTAGGGTCTACAGTGTGGTAATCGCAGGTAAGCGCGAGTGTCTGTTGAGTTAGGCGTGCTATCATGGTAAAAATAAAAGAGGAAAGAAAGGTAAAAAAGAAAAGGAGAAAGCGGAGAGGCACAACGACTCGAGTGAGCGAGGGATAGAGCGAGGGAGCAAGGGGAATACAGCCGGCGACATAAGGGATTGGTAGGGTGTAAGAGGCGGGCGGGGCAGTGGTGTCCGCTGATGGCATCGGGAGAGGAGAGTGAGATTCGTCGGCGTACGGTCGGTGACGGTGGGCGAGCAGCGAGTACGGGCGAGAGGAAGCGTACATGGCAAGGGCCGGCGCGACAGGCCGGGCAGCATGTCCAGCTGCGAGTAGACTAGTGTAATTATGTGATGGGGTGGTAGCGCGAGGGGGAGAGGGGTGTCGGGGGTTACTGATCAGGGCGGTGGATTGTGCAGTGGCAGGAATCAGGCATGTAAAAAACATTTCTCGGGAAGAAAACGACTTTCGAGTTACATGATGATGCATTATTGATCGAACTGTGCAGCTCTTTGGCTGGGAAGCACTGAGGTGGGGAGAGGGTTTCGATTTAAGTGCGTTGCTGACAAGTGTATAAGTGCAGGCTAACGGGAGGTGACGTTGGGTGCTAGACATGCCCGTACTGTGGGACGGGGGTTGGCGGTCGGCGAGCGGCGAGTTCGGGCGAGAGGGGGCGTATAGGGCAAGGGCCGGCGCAACAGGCCAGGCAACATGAGCAACTGCAAGTAGACTAGTGAAGTTGTGGGGTAGGAGGGTAGCATGAGGGGGAGGGGGGTGTCGATGAGTACTGATCAGGGCAGTGGTTAGTGCAGGGGAAAAAATCAGGCATGTATAATAATTTTTTCCTTAGATTAAAGAAAACGATTTTCGAGGCTCATGATGTTGCATTATTGGTCGAACTTTACAGCACTGTGGCTGGGACGCACGAAGGTGAGGGAAAAGTATCGATTTAAGTGCGATGTTAGCGAGATTATCAGCGTAGGCTAGCGGGAGGGGACGGGGGGTGTTAGACTGGTCCTTACTGTGGGACACTGCGGGACGATCGCACCGGTACGGGTCGTCTGTGCGGGTTGATGAGTCAGCGGCCCGTCCAAGGGCAGTGGTTGACTTGGGGGCGGCGAGGACTAGAGGCGTATGGAGTCCTCTGACATGTGAGGGTTCCAAAGCCGTGCCCAAGTCTTGGGCGGATGGAGGTGGTTGGGGCATAGTGTTGAGTACACCGAGCGGATGTCCCGCTTGGTAGCTCCGGGGGTTGTAGGGGTCCGCGGTGGGCGCCTTCGGGGGCCGATCCCGCAATGGTGTATGTCTGTAAGTGGGGGGGGGGATAGAGGTCGAGGACATGTTGAACAAGCGTGGATCCGAGAAGGGGAAGGAATCCAGGGGGTTAGTTGAGTGTTTTCGGTTTGGTTTTCGAGTTGGTAGCGTGTGTTCGCGGCACACGACCAGGCCCGAGGGGACCTGGATTTGGTGGATATTGGCGGCGGACGGTAACGTCCGGACGCTCGGTGGGGCGCGGTGTGGCGCGCCGTTCCCTGGGAGGGGAGTTTTTTGTAATCGAGGGGTGTGATTGTTCATTCGTAGTACTGTGGCGGGTACATGTTCGGATTTCGAAGTGGACGGCGCGATAGCTGTTGGGGAGTTGAAATTCAAAACTGTGAAAGCTGCGCCTTGTTGTGTGTACCGTATGGTGTCGCTACGGATCCACTGACATGGGTGAATTAAGCTCGGGTGGAGAGAGGTGGATGGTGCCAGTAATTCTACGGCCATGTCCACAAGTTTGTCGCTCGATGGGAGGCCATGCCCACATCGAAGACGATCGGCGTTGCTCATTTGAGCTACCGACCCATCCCCGTTATGTGGTTCATTAGTACTTAAGCAGTAATTTGGATCTTTTTACTGTCTTTAGTGATGGTAGGGTACCTTCTTTTTAGACAATCTTGTTAATTCTCTCTACGCTGCATAATTAGATCCAGAAATTATGTTCTACTATTAGTCTAAGGTTGCCAACTTAGCCTAAATAACCAAAGTAGCACCTCACACGTGGTTTCGGAGCCCTAGATTAACTAGACGAGGCGAATATGTCTAACCGAGCAGGGGAGAGACTACCAGAGGAAGTCGATGGTCGACCAGAGGGGGCGCCTTCTCGACCGACACAGCCGACGTCGACAGATGGTGGGAGAGAGGCAGTGCGAGAAGGATCGAGTCCCACGATGGAGCCTATGTCGGTATACGTCACCGAGATGCTACAACGTCTAAGTAACAGAGTTGAGACTTTTTTCGATGGAGCTATTAAGCTATCTTAACTGCGTGACCACGTCGACAACGGTTACAGACATTTGAAGGACGAGTGAATAGAAGCCGAGAGACGGAGAATTTCCTTCGAGGAGAACAATTGAGATCAAAGATACCGCGAGAGATGCCGAGTATGATGCCGAACGACGTCAAACCAGCCAAGATCAAAAGCATCGCTACGACCAACATCGACGAACTGAAAAATTGGTTCCGACATGCACGAGGGTATGTGCGGTGTCACAACGTTAACCCTGAAGAAGACATATGTGAGATGCTACTTTGGTTAGGCTAAGTTGGCAACCTTAGACTAATAGTAGAACCTAATCTCTGGATCTAATTATACAGCGTAGAAAGAATTCATAAGATTGTCTTCGGAACATGGTTTCTTACAATCTAGGTGTGGCGTAAATCAGTTCTGTACCGGCCTCTCCCTCTCTACCACTAAGTCCCCGTCTTAAATATCCACACCCCATGTGTTCTAGAAACAGCCTTAGAACCAGTAGCTTGTGTTGTATGCTAACTCAACCAAACTATTACTAGTGATACAGATTATCTGAGATTATCCGTGCCGTCTATCTAACCTTATCGCACAAGCTATTAGAACTATCTAGAGACGAACTATCTAGACGAGATACTGCTAGTAACTCTGTACTGTCGAGGGAAAATACGGCGATACAGTTGTACTGCCGTGATGACAATAAAAGAGTCACTGAATATCGCTGAGATTCAAGTACCAATTAGACGAAATGAATAATGACAGATACTAGCACTTAGCTAAATGGGCTAGGATATGACACTCTCCCCTCCTTAAGCACCAACGTCCTCGCTGTGCAGTACTCATGATCTTGGGTTCTTGGGGGTTCTTGCATGCCAACGATTGCGAAATCTGACAAAGTCAGGGGTGCCAGAAAAATCTCGATAAACATCTCTTCGAAGAAATTTGGAAAATATGCTTAAGTGGTTAACTTCTCGCATGGGTTCCCAAGTGTCCTCGCTAGGTACGTTGAACGGTGCGGCCCAGCGGACCTTAGACAAAAGTCCCGTGCCGTTGGAGCTAAAAGCCACGTCGAGTATTTGGTCGACTTCAAATCGCTTCGCATCGTGCACAATCGGAATTGGCTGCGCACTGTTGGCTTGTTTTGTTTCTGCATTCCATTTCTCCAATAGACTGGCGTGTACAACATCGTGAATCCGTACTCCAGGGGGTAGCTTAAGCCGAAATGCAACCGGGGAAAATTTCTACGTAATGAGAAACAGTCCAATGTAGCGGTCGCGTAGTTTAGAACATGGCTGTTGTACAAACCGTAGATTTGTCGCCTTGAGCTTCACTTTGTCACCAACTTTAAAAGGTACTGGTAACCGGTGCCGATTTGCCGCATCTTGCATGTGTGCTTGGGCTGCTTTGACGCAGTCGTGGGCAAATCTGTGCATCTCGACCAGAATCTTTACTTGCTCCGGTGAAGTACGGCTAGGCTCGCTATCTTCAAATGTAGCCGTCGTTGGAGATGTCGACTCGAATCCGAGCGTCACCTTAAATGGAGACATAGTCGTTGACGTAGAAACCGCTGCGTTGATCGCAAACTCCACGTTGGTAAGGTGTTGAACCCAATCGTCGTGCATGGGGTGCACATAGCATCGTATGACTTGCTCCCATGTCTGGTTAACTCGTTAAATTTGGCCATCTGTCAGGGGATGATAGCTCGTAGAAATATTAAGCTTGGTGCCAACACTCCTAAATAGGGTTTGCCAGAATTCGCTCATAAACCGGGGATCTCGATCGGATATTACTTTCCGTGGTAAGCCAAAATGCCGAAAAACAGCGCGGTGCATAACTTTTGCTAATTGTTCCGCTGTTATCGTTTTCATAATTGGCTCGACAATCGTCCGGTTCGTAAGCATACGGTCGAATACCACCACAGCATCATACCCATCGCACTCATGAAAGTCCGTAATCAGGTCAAGCGATACGCTGCCTTGTTGCGTTGGCATGTAACACAGCTGCGTACATAGTGTTGTACTGTCCGCTTCATGTTAGGCCACCAAAACGTCCGGGTCATTGCTGCCAATAGTCGAATAATACCATGATGTCCCGCGGTCGGTGCGTCGTGTAGTTCGTACAATACTCTTGACCGCAATGTAGAAACGTTCGGCACATACAGTCTTGTCCCGTAGGCGTACAAGAGTCCATTAGATTGACATACCAACCGTGTAGGCAGAGATTTCCGGGTAAGCAAGTACTTATCCGAGTCATAAGCGTTTTTTATTTCCGCATGAAGTCCAAAGTCAGGATGTAACCAGGATTCCAGGGAAAAAATCTGCGCGTGTAACTCGCATTTTGCTTCGTCGTTGGTCCAATCGCGTAACAGTTGCAGCTTCTGTAATGAGTCCTTCAGGTCAGGTCGGCGAGACAAAGCGTTTGCATGGTTGACTGCTCCCTTCTTGTACACGATGTCCATCTGTCGATGATAAGGTGCTAAAACTTGTAGCCATCGCACCTGTCGAGTAGACAAATCGCGCTGCCGAAAGAAGTGTCGCAACGTGTCGTCGTCCGTAATCACTGTAAATCCCGCCGCGCCATCTAAGTAGCAACGGAATTTCAGTAGAGCGTCGCGAACTGCCAGTAGCTCTTGTTCGTGGACATGGTAGTGTACCTCATGCTTGTTCATCTTTCGAGCATGGTACGCAACATGTTGTATTACAATACCTTGGTCTTGTAACAGCACAGCTCCTACTGCAAATCCAAAAGCATCTGTGTACAGTGTGTACCTTGCATTAGGAGAAGTGTCAAGAATTACCAAGACTGGTGCACGTACCATCGCGCCTTTAATTTGCTCGAATACTGACTCGGCTTGAGGGTACAGCGAAATTCCGGTGTCTTCTTGGTAATGCCCGTTCATGGGGTTGCTAGGATTGCGAATTGGTTGATAAACCTCCGGTAATATCCAGCACGTCCCAAAAATCCACGTACTTTTGTCACAGTTTTCGGCCGGGGCCAATTATGTACTGCCTCTGTCGCTGATAAGGCGCTAAAACTTGTAGCCATCGCACCTGTCGAGTAGACAAATCGCGTTGCCGAAAGAAGTGTCGCAGCGTGTCGTGGTCCGTTATTACCGTAAATCCTGCCGCGCCATCTAAGTAGCAACGGAATTTCAGTAGAGCGTCGCGAACTGCCAGTAGCTCTTGTTCGTGGACATGATAATGCACCTCATGCTTGTTCATCTTACGAGCATGGTACGCAACATGTTGTAATCCAATACCTTGGTCTTGTAACAATACAACTCTTACCGCGAATCCAAAAGTAGATGTGTACAAAGTGTACCTTGCTTAAGGAGAAGTGTTAGGAATTACCAGGACTGGTGCACGTACCATCGCGCCTTTAATTTGCTCGAATGCTGACTCGGCTTGAGGGTACAGCGAAATTCCGGTGTCTTCTTGGTCATGCCCGTTCATGGGGTTGCTAGGATTGCGAATTGGTTGATAAACCTCCGGTAATATCCAGCAAGTCCCAAAAATCCACGTACTTTTGTCACAGATTTCGGCCGGGGCCAATTATGTACTGCCTCCACTTTGTCGGGGTCCATTCGGATATGTTCAGCTTCCACCACATGTCCCAGGAAATTGACTCTCGATCGTCCGAAGTAACACTTGGAGAGTTTGATATGCAAGTGGTGTCGCTGTAGCTCTCTGAAATTGAAATTGTTTACAACAATACCAGTAAGAACCGGCTGTCGTCTCTGGGCCCCCCCTTTTTGCTATGCCATACAAGACTTAGAAGCGTGAGGTAGACAGTTAACCACTAATCCCAACCTCTCCAATGGCAATAATAGCGTGATAATTGTGTAATCAAGAAAAAACAGATCTAAAAATAAATCCACTCGTCGAGAAATGCAAAACTAAACTGTTGCTCGACCTTCACGATGCACGGCCAGCTCCCGCCGAACCGGGGTGTCGACCGGCCTAGGCCGGTCGGCGTTCGGGAGGGACGACGGGCCAGCCTAATCTAGCTCCCGCGTGACTTCGGTCTTGCCGAAGGTAGGAGGGGAAAGGCTGGCAAAAAACCCCTCCTCGCGCGGTCGCTCGTCGATCCCGCCGCTCCATCCCGTAAACCCCGCCCCAAGGTCTTGCCGCGTCCACCGACGCGGCGGTCCTCCGTGTCGAGGTCCCCCATCACCTCGAGGACAGGGGGGGGGGACCGAGACACACAGACATAGAAAAAACTAGCGCTCCTGCCTCGGCGCCTGAATTTTCCCCGGTTTTTTCTTTGTATGGTATCCGGGTACCTGTCGGTTTTCCGGCATGTGGCCGTACCCTCCCCCCTCTGATCGCGCGTCCACCGAGCAGCCTTTTCTAGAGCGGGGGCCTCCGCGCTCACCCGGGCCCACGCTCAAGGACCCCTAGGAGTATGAAGGTCTGTCGGGGTAGTGGGTGTCGAAGAGGGGGGGGGGGGCAGGTCACCGTAGCCGGATCCGGCGGGCCGCGGGCGCCCGGAATTAAAAAAAACCCTCCGTGCCGGGTTTTCCGGCGGCGCCGACCCAAAGGGTCGTCGCCGCCAGATCGCTCCTCCCGTCGCGACCGTCCTCCTTGCCGTCCCAGCTAACTCCTCCCCCCGGGAGATGACGCTCGACGACGTAGCGGCGCGCTAGTGAGCGCCCTACCCTGGTGCTGCTCCCCAACTAGCTCGACGCCGGGTACGGACATTGTTTTTGTATCCGAAGAGAGCCCTCCGTACAGGGCTTTCCGGCGGCGCCTGATCATGAGGATCGCCGCCGCCGCATATAGCCGCTCCTCCGTCTGCTGCTAGCCACCGGCCTGTGCCATGTCTTGCCTCACCCCTCGGCAAGGTTCGACCGGCACATGGCTGGTCGACGGCTAGCGAGCGCCCTTTCCTGGCGCTGCTTCCCGGCTGGCCACCACCAGCTCCAACACCCGCCACCCACCGCTGATCCGGCCGTACCCTCCTCGCCATCAAACGCTGCCGTAGTACTGGCCCCACCCCTCAAAGGAAGGCAGTATCTAGGAGTATCTGTACGCGAAAAAATATATCGGACGGGCCGAGCGGGAGATCTTGGCGCCGGTAGTGTACAGAAATTATTTTTTCAAAAGCCCTTTGTACAGGGCTTTCCCGACAACTGCTGATCCCACGGATCGAGCTGTCGGCCCTCTTAGCCCCCTACCGTGCCAGGCCTGGCACGGCTACGGGGTTTCATGCGCCCACCACGGGGAGGTGAGGGGATGCCGACGGGCCTGCGAGCGCACCCCCCTCCGGGGCCGCCGCCGCTGCGCCGCCGGCGGGCGCCCAGCGTGCTGAAATAATGAGCTCCATATAGCGAGTAGAGTAATTCATCAATCCGGGGTAACGGTGTTCGGTCTTTCCTCGTAAGTTAATTGAGTTTCCGATAGTCTACGCACATACGCATGGTACCATTCTTCTTGCGTACAAAAAAAATCGGGGCACCGTACGGAGATTTAGACGGACGAATCCAACCTTTTGCGAGTAAGTCTTGTAAATGTACCTAAACCTCCCGGAGATGTGCTGGTGACATACGGTACGTTCGCTCCTTAGGTGGTTCATCGCACTCCAAGTTAATTTCAAAGTCGCACTAGCGAGTTGGCGGTAGACCGCCAGGCTCCTTGATGATGTCCGTAAAATCGTTCAAGGAATCTCGTAACGAAGTCGTCCACTCAAGTTGTTGATCAATATTGATGTCGTCGACCGCGTATTGTACTTCTCGTAGTCCAATCACGAAGAGGTATGCTTGTTGTTGCCTAAGCAGCTTTGCCATCGCATCCGCCTCCAAGTGATGTACTGCCATAGGTACGGTGTACTCGTCGCTGGACACCATAGTTTCGCCAGTTCTACGGTCGCGAATCGTTTTAGTAGACCAATCTATATCCGGGTTGACGGCTTGTAACCAAGGTTGACCGAGGATGATGTCGAATTTATCCAATTCCGTCATAACTGCGTCCAAACGTATATCCAAGGTCCATATTGTAAGCACTTCATTCCGTAGTCGCTGGCGAGAAGTAGTTGTACTGTCATTTGCCAATTTTATCCGGTATTTCTCTCCAAAAACCGTCGGAATGTAATGCCCCCGTATCCATTCAGTCTTGCAGAAATTTTCCGAAGCGCCAGAGTCAACCAAAAAACGGCATCGATGTCCGCGTAAGGTGCCTTCCAACACGAATAGACTCGTTCTAGATTGGGTTGTGGATACGTGCATCGTCGCAGGAAGAATGTCCTCTAGTCGGACTTTCTTGTTTATCCACCCGTCGATCGGTTTTCCAAAAGTCTCGTAACGACGAGGGAACTGCTGATCTCCATGAACTAGATAACCCGTACGCCGTGCCGAAATTGATTCCTTCAAGGTAGCCCATTCTGCCCGAGAAGTTGACGTAGCGTCCGGTATCGATCCGGGTCGAACGCGAGCGATATACACGTAGCGCTTATTCTGTCCGGAAGACTCCGTTCCTAAGAGGCGTAAATTTGTTTCGCTCACCTTAAATCCAGTTGTCTCCGTAAGAGCTCGCACTGCTGTGCATTCCGGGGTCGCGTCTTCAATCTCCTGTTTGCCACCAGGAAACCAGACCATGCAAGTAACCTCTTTCGCTAGTGACACTCGTCGGCCATCGGTAACAAGAGTCGTCGAGTGAGTCAAGTAGGTCTTCGGGGGGTTCTGTAGGTTCTGAGGCAGAAATCGAACTCGATCGGTGTCGTCGACGTAAGCTTGCGTCGTCCATCTTGTCGGTCCAACATCTTGCCTTCTTCCTTCTATTTCATTATTCGTAGGGCAGGTGAACACATGTTTTGTCGCCGCCAGCTCGTCGACAACTCGGAAATTTCGCATCAGCTTGAACCATGGTTTTGCCCTCCATTTTGGAACCACTATAACCGCTCTCATGTGGGGATGAAGCAGTTTACTCCGCAAATAATGGCCCAAAGAATCTTCTAATTCATTAAACGGCTAAAATGGCTTAAACGACATCATTAAGGAGCCTGGCGGTCTACCACCGACGCACGAGTGCGACTTCGAGATTAACTTGGAGTGCGATGAACCACCTAAGGAGCGAACATACCGTATGTCACCGGCACAACTCCGAGAGGTTCAGGTACATTTACAAGAGTTACTCGCAAAAGGTCGGATTCCTCCGTCTAAATATCTCCGTATTGTGCCCCGATTTTATTTGTACGCAAGAAGGATGGTACCATGCGTATGTGCGTAGACTATCGGAAATTCAACGACCTTACGAGGAAAGACCGAACACCGTTACCCCGGATTAATGAATTACTCGACTCGTTATATGGGGCTCATTACTTCAGCACGCTGGACCTGTATAAAGGCTATCACCAAGTTCGAGTTAAGGAGCGCGACATACATAAGTCAGCAGTCCGAACTCATTACGGATTGTCCAAGTACTGCGTTCTACCCTTTGGACTTTGTAACGCCCCAGCTGGATTCCATGCGATGATGAATCAAGTTTTGGCCCCGTATCTTGGCAAGTTCTGCGTGGTATATTTGGACGACGTGCTGATCTACAGTAAGACGGCCGACGAACACCTCGAGCATATTCGACTCGTGTTACGAGAGTTACAGCGACACCAATTACATATCAAACTCTCCAAGTGTTACTTCGGACGATCGAGCGTCAACTTCTTGGGACATGTGGTGGAAGCTTAACATATCCGAATAGACCCCGACAAAGTGGAGGCAGTACATAATTGGCCCCGGCCGAAATCTGTGACAAAAGTACGTGGATTTTTGGGACTTGCTGGATATTACCGGAGGTTTATCAACCAATTCGCAATCCTAGCAACCCCATGAACGGACATGACCAAGAAGACACCGGAATTTCGCTGTACCCTCAAGCCGAGTCAGCATTCGAGCAAACTAAAGGCGCGATGGTACGTGCACCAGTCCTGGTAATTCCTAACACTTCTCCTTAAGCAAGGTACACTTTGTACACATCTACTTTTGGATTCGCGGTAAGAGTTGTATTGTTACAAGACCAAGGTATTGGATTACAACATGTTGCGTACCATGCTCGTAAGATGAACAAGCATGAGGTGCATTATCATGTCCACGAACAAGAGCTACTGGCAGTTCGCGACGCTCTACTGAAATTCCGTTGCTACTTAGATGGCGCGGCAGGATTTACGGTAATAACGGACCACGACACGCTGCGACACTTCTTTCGGCAACGCGATTTGTCTACTCGACAGGTGCGATGGCTACAAGTTTTAGCGCCTTATCAGCGACAGATGGACATCGCGAACAAGAAGGGAGCAGTCAACCATGCAGACGCTATGTCTCGCCGACCTGACTTGAAGGACTCATTATAGCAGTTGCAACAGCTACGCGATTGTACCAGCGACGATGCACGATGCCAGTTACACGCGCATTTATTTTCCTTGGAATCCCGGTTACATCCCGACTCTGGACTTGATGCGGAAATCAAAACGCTTATGACTCGGATAAATACCTGCTTACCCGGAAATTTCTGCCTACCTGGCTGGTTCGCCAATCAAATGAAAATTGAAATTGAAATTGAAATTGTTTACAACATGTACCGTATGCGCCGGTTTACACCAAATACCGTACGCGCCGGCTGCTCTTTGTGGGCCCTCTCAACTATGCCATACATGGAACTTACAAGTCAGGGCTAGACCGCGTTAACTTCCTATGTCCAATCTCTCCAAGGGTGTTTTCGGGGGCTTTACTCCCCCCCGGGGAGGGTGCGGTGCAGGGTGAAGATGGAGTGCAATCAGGGACGTGCGAAGGTGCAATGTGCGGGGGGGCGGCGAGAGGTCGTGCGTGATTTGATGCGGTATACAAGTAGGAGATGATGTTGCCATTGGACAGTGTGCGTATGAAGTTGTGCGAGTATGCGAGATGTGTCGAGTCGTACTTTGGAGATGAGTTTGTCAGGAGGGTCGGTGCGGAGGGTGAATAGAGAGGTGAGGCTTGCGATGGTGGATGTGTGCGGTGTGCCCGTGCGGCTCATGACTTTGGGGAGGATGTCGACCTCGGTACCTGGCCAATGGTTGCGGATGGCATTTGCGAGGGGTGTGTATTTGGTTCTACTTAAGTGGGCTGTGTGGGAGAGGTTGTGGTCAGTGCAGTACTTCCATTCCCCTATCTGAATTTTCTTAATAGATGAGTATCGGCGGCGGCCGTTGGTGTGACCGACAAATCGAGGTTCGAGAAGTCGAATGAAATCGGGTTTGTGCGCCGGGGGTAGTAGCGCAGGGGGGAGAATCTCAGGGGGGAGGATGGCGGGGCACGAGGTTAGGGAGTCAGGGAGTCAGCAACGACAAGGCGTGTGGGTATGTGGGTGGGGTGAGGGGGGTGACAGTCAAGAGGGGTGCGGTGGGAGGGGGGGATGTAAATGACTTGATGGGTTTGTTACCGAAGTCTGCAGTGATGGTCTCCCAACGACCTCCGTTGTGGCGTTCTAAGAGGGAAAGTAGGAGTTGTAGCGTGTTGTTGTGGCGGTTCTGTCTTAGGCCAGACATGGTTGGGCAGTTACCAGCCATGTGGCCGTTGCTAGTGAATTGGCCACACATGGGACAGCGCAAGGTGGGGTTGTGTGTGAGGAGGCGGGTGTTGGGGACTCCCCACATGAATTCTTGCTTGTGGGTGAATTGTATGTTGGTGAGGGATGTGTGTTTTTTGTGGAGAGTGAAGTCCGCGCCATCCTCTGCGGCGCGGGCGAGGAAGGCGCCGTGTTTGGATGTTTATGAGAGGGGTGTGTGTGTGTGTGTGTGTGTGTGTGTGTGTGTGTGTGTGTGTGTGTGTGTGTGTGTGTGTGTGTGTGTGTGTGTGCTTGGAGCTGTGGGTGTGCGCGTCAGTTTTGAGGTTAGTGTGTTTTTATGGTATGGGTTCCCCTAGGGTTTGTTGAATGAGGGTGTATGGCCAGGTCCAGTGGCCTATCGACACGTCTGAACTTGTGGTGTATGTTGCGTCGGGTGGGTGTCCATCTGCAGCTTGGTTGGCTAATGTGTCTGCGAGGTCGTTTCCTAGTGAGTGGTTGTGTGCTTTAATTTTGCCGAGGTGTGTGCGAATGCCTGCGTTGCAGCGGGTTTTGAGGGTGTGTGTGAGGGAGAGGAGTGTGTCGCGGTGGATGTTGTGTCTATAGGCGGATGGGCAGTTTAAGTAGCCTTGTATGAGGCGGAGGGAGCACGCACTGTCTGTAAGGAGGTGGGTGTGGCCTAGTCGGAGACCTATGTTAATGCCGGCTAATTCAGCGTGGTTGATGGTGTGCGAGGGAGGGGTAGAGGTCACCAGAATTTTGATGCGGGTGTCCGAGGCGGGGTGGGTGGCGGCTGCTCCGAGGGGGAGCTGCCTCCCTTCTTGGAGCCGTCTATGTAAATGAAGTCCTACCAGTTCCAAGCAAGAGTACCTCTGGTGGGGGAGTATGTTAGTTGCATGCGTTCATGGAGGGGGTAGGTAAGGGGGTGAGTAGGGTTGGGGGGGGAGGTAGTAGATGCTTGCTGAGTGTGGTGAGTAGAAGTCGGTGAGGTGTGGAGGTGGGATGGTGATGGTGGGGTTAGGGAGGTGTGTGTCGTAGATAGACTCGAGAATGTTGTGGAGTGCGGTCATGGCTGTGTGAGAGGGTAGGGTGGAGAGGGCTAGGGGGTTTGCGACGAGGTAGATGTCGACCATCCAGCGCGTGCCGTATGGAGTAGGGATGGGATGGTCAGTTTGTTGGTCGGGGGGTAGGAAGGTGTTCGCGTCGTTGGGGAGGGTGTAAAGGTGGTGGGTGTATGGGAGTTAATGTATTTGGAGTGGCGGTATGTTGTGTGCTCCCAGCGGGGGAGGATGAGGATGGTTGCGTTGGGTGTGTGTGAGGTTGTGATGTGTGCGCTGGCGATTGCGTGCTCCATGGCGCGACGGATGCATTCATGGTCGTACTATGGGTCGGCGATGTTGGTGCCGTGCCATGTGTGTGGAGCATAGCTGCCGCTAGATGAGAAGACTATGTCTTCGGGGTATAGGGAGTGGTAACTGTGGGAGTGAAGTGATTTGTTGAGGGGGTCGGAGTAAAGTTCTGTCTGGATGTGGAATGTGTGCCTGCGAGATGTGAGGAGGTCCTCTCTAGTGGCCCATCTATTACGGGAGGTGGTGGAGGGTGTGGGTGAGTGGATTTCTGAGCGGGAACCTAGGCGAGTGAGGAGGAGGTAGACCTCCTCTTCGAATGTGCGCTACGAGAGATCGGGGCGGAAGAGTTGGAGTAGGTGGCAGACGCGGGGGCCGCTAAGGGTGGTGACCGCACGGCCGCCGGGAGTGCATAGTATAGTGGTATCGTGTAGTGTTGGGTGTGTGTGAATGGTGAAATTACCGGTAGGGAGCATGTCGAAGTCAGGGTGGATGGGGTCGTGTTTGAATGTGATAAGGGGGTGCGTCCATGGAGGGGGTCCGGGTTCTGGCAGGATGGGTGTGGTGGAGGGGACAAAGCCGGAGTTAAATGCGGTGAGGGCGAGAGGGCATGAGGGGGTCTCACTGATGGTGTCGTGTAGTTGTAGGCATGGTGCCCACTGGACCTCTTGGAGGCGGGTGAGGTCGTGTTGTTGGCCGCGAGCACACCATTCGCACTGCCATGTGGCGGGACCCTGGGCGGGGCGGCGTTAGGAATGGACGGCAAAGTGCGGGCATGTGCAGCATGTGGTGATGGGTTTTGTGTGTAATGTGTCGTGACAAATTGAGCAGTCGGCGGGGGAGGGGGTGGTGAGGCATACCGATGTGGGGTGGAGGAGATGAGGCGGAAGCCGTCGTCTAGTTGGAGTTGTATGTCCCATTCAGTGAGGTGCTCCGGGGCCCATTCTACCATGTATTGTGTTTGGCCGTATTTTGTGTCTTTGTGTTTGGAGATTATGCGCGTAACGTCGCAGGGGGGGTAGTGGTGGTCTGAGGGGGTGAAGTATTCGGTGTCTAAGTGTGTGGTTGGGGCCGTGAGGGGGGAGGTTTTGGTGTGGGGGTTGTGGATGCCGGATGAGAGGGTGGGGGGGGGAGCGGGGGAGGTGTGGGGAGAGGAGGGGAATCCATGAGGGGTGCACAGTGGTTGGGGGGAAGCTTGTTTGGGGGTGAGGCTTGTGATGGGTAAGCGGTTGTGGATAGTATCGGAGGCGCCCGCCGGCGGCGCAGCGGCGGTGGCCCCGGAGGGGGGTGCGCTCGCAGGCCCGTCGGAATCCCCTCACCTCCCCGTGGTGGGCGCTGGAAACCCCGTAGCCGTGCCAGGCATGGCACGGTAGGGGGCTAAGAGGGCCGACAGCTCGATCCGTGGGATCAACAGCTGTCGGGAAAGCCCTGTACAAAGGGCTTTTGAAAAAATAATTTCTGTGCGATACCGGTGCCAAGATCTCCCGCTCGGCCCGTCCGATATGTTTTTTCGCGAACAGATACTCCTAGATACTGCCTTCCTTTGAGGGGTGGGGCCAGTACTACGGCAGCGTTTGATGGCGAGGAGGGTACGGCCGGATGAGAGGTGGGAGGCGGGTGTTGGAGCTGGCGGTGGCCAGCCGGGAAGCAGCGCCAAGAAAGGGCGCTC
The DNA here is from genome assembly GCA_026401115.1 of Tetraselmis chui. Taxonomy (NCBI): domain Eukaryota; kingdom Viridiplantae; phylum Chlorophyta; class Chlorodendrophyceae; order Chlorodendrales; family Chlorodendraceae; genus Tetraselmis; species Tetraselmis chui. The sequence continues at coordinate 15,456 of JAPMLY010001346.1, forward strand.
GCTAGCCGTCGACCAGCCCTGTGCCGGTCGAACCTTGCCGAGGGGTGAGGTAAGACATGGCACAGGCCGGTGGCTAGTCGCAGGCGGAGGAGCGGCTATATGAGGCGGCGGCGATCCTCATGATCAGCCGCCGCCGGAAAGCCATGTACGGAGGGCTCTTTTCGGATACAAAAACAATGTCCGTACCCGGCGTCGAGCTAGTTGGGGAGCAGCACCAGGGTAGGGCGCTCACTCGCGCGCCGCTACGTCGTCCAGCGTCATCTCCCGGGGGGAGGAGTTAGCTGGGACGGCAAGGAGGACGGTCGCGACGGGAGGAGCGACACGATAATTCCGGCACGGAGGGTTTTGTTTAATTCCGGGCGCCCGCGGCCCGCCGGATCCGGCTACGGTGACCTGCCCCCCCCCCTCTTCGACACCCACTACCCCGACAGACCTTCATACTCCTATGGGTCCTTGAGCGTGGGCCCGGGTGAGCGCGGAGGCCCCCGCTCAAGAAAAGGCTGCTCGGTGGACGCGCGATCAAAGTAGGGAAGTTACGGCCACAGGCCGAAAAAAACCGGGGAAATGAGCGGGGAAAATTCAGGCGCGGAGGCAGGAGCGCTAGTTTTTTCTATGTCTGTGTGTCTCGGTCCCCCCCCCTGTCCTCGAGGTGATGGGGGACCTCGACACGGAGGACCGCCGCGTCGGTGGACGCGGCAAGACCTTGGGGCGGGGTTTACGGGATGGAGCGGCGGGATCGACGGGCGACCGCGCGAGGAGGGGTTTTTTGCCAGCCTTTCCCCTTCTACCTTCGGCAAGACCGAAGTCACGCGGGAGCTAGATTAGGCTGGCCCGTCGTCCCTCCCGAACGCCGACCGGCCTAGGCCGGTCGACACCCCGGTTCGGCGGGAGCGGGCCGTGCATCGTGAAGGTCGAGCAGCAGTTTAGTTTTGCATTTCTCGACGAGTGGATTTATTTTTATACCTGTTTTTCTTGATTACAAAATTATTACGCTGTTATTGCCATTGGAGAGGTTGGGATTAGTGGTTAACGGTCTACCTCACGCTTCTAAGTCCAGCTAGGCATAGCAAAAGGGAGGGCCCAGAGACTCCAGCCGGTTTTACTAGTATTGGAGTGTTTAATTTCAAATAGTATCGGAGGGTTGAGTAAGGATTGCGGCGAGAAGTCGAGTGGGAACAGAGGGTGGGGTGGTGGACCCCGTGAGTTTGGAGATGGCTGTGAGAGGATGAATGAGGATGAGGTGGCTCGGAGGAGGACTTGTGGCCATGTGGTGATAATTTTTTTCCGGAGGGAGTTGAGACGGGGGAGGAGGGAGGCGTGTGTTTTGCGGGGGGAGAACTCGCAGTATGCCTGTTTGTATGTGTGGGGGTCGGTGATGTGTGTAGCTCTGTCTCTGAGTGAGGCGAGTAGGGTGCTTTCTTGTCGGGTGAAGTGGGCGCGGATTATGGAAGCAAGGGTTGGTGAGTGAGAGTGGAGGGATGTTGTGGAACATGGTGCCTGCATCTCGTTGGGCTCGTACTAGGCATCTGAGGGTGGGTGGGGAGAGTCCTCTTGACATGATGGATTCTGTGGGCCAGTGGGAGTATGCGGTGGAGATGGTGCGTATGTGTGCTCGGGCCATGTGGCCTCGATATCCTGGGGAGTTCATGATTTTGTGTAGGTGGCAGACTGTGAGTTGTGCGGCGTGAGCTTTGAGGGAGGGGGGGCCGTAGCCGAGGTCTGACGTGGGCCGGTGGAGAGCGGTGTGGGGGAGGTTACGCACAAAGGAGACGGCGGAGCGGAGTGCTCGGCAGATTTGACCTTCGAGGATGTCCAGTTGGGAGTCGCTGAAGAGGGTGAGCTGGAGGGTGAAGTGTTTGACGATAAGTAGTCCGTGGATGACTGTTATTCTGCGGGATTGTGTTAGTGGGGAGGTGGAGAGGGCGGTGATAAGGGAAGCGGTGGTGTGTTTCAGCTCGTGCCAGTGTTTGGTGAAGGTAAGGGAGGTGTTGAGTTAGACTCCAAGGTAGCGGTACGTGTTCGAGGGGCCCATGGAGGGGATGGGGGCCGGGGTGGAGTTGATGGTGATGAAATTGAAATTGAGATTGAAATTGTTTACAACATGTGCCGGCAAACTGGTCCTACTGCTATCTCCCGGGCCACTCTACTTCGCCATTCAAGACTTATTAGCAAGTTGGGCCCGGGTCTCTTCGACCAGGTACACCTATCGACACACCTATCTGCAATGTGTGTCGACGTTCCTCGGGAATTAAAAAGTTGTAAGCAACCGCAATAATTGCCACAGTCCCCCCGCCTAAGCATTAACAGCGTAATAATTTTGTAATCAAGAAAAACAGATCTGAAAAATAAATCCACTCGTCGAGAAATGCAAAACTAAACTGCTGCTCGACCTTCACGATGCACGGCCTGCTCCCACCGAACCGGGGTACCGACCAGCCTAGGCCGGTCGGCGTTCGGGAGGGACGACGGGCAAGCCTAGTCTAGCTCCCGCGTGACTTCGGTCCTGCAACCCCGCCCCAAGGCCTCGTGACTTTGGTCTGGCACAGGGCTCGTCGACGGCTAGCGAGCGCCCTTTCCTAGCGCTGCTTCCCGGCTGGCCACCACCAGCTCCAACACCCGCCTCCCACCGATGATCCGGCCGTACCCTCCTCGCCATCAAACGTTGCCGTAGTACATGCCCCACCCCTCAAAGTAAGGCTGTATTCATGAGTATCTAACCGCGAAAATGCATATCGGATGGGCCGAGCGGGAGATCTTGGTGCCGGTATCGCACAGAAATTATTTTTTTCAAGAGCCCTATGTACAAGGCTTTCCCGACAGCTGTTGATCCCACGGATCGAGCTGTCGGCCCTCTTAGCCCCCTACCGTGCCAAGCATGGCACGGCTACGGGGTTTCCATCGCCCACCACGGGGAGGTGAGGGGATGCCGACGGGCCTGCGAGCGCACCCCCCTCCGGGGCCGCCGCCGCTGCGCCGCCGGCGGGCGCCTGATGGTGATGAATTGTGATTGGAGGCGGGATGCAAGGAGTGTGATGTTGGCAGGGGAGAGGGCGTTGCATGTACGCCAAAGGGCTCCGGTGATGCAACATTTACGGATGTTGACGGTCATACCTGTGTAGGCGCTGAAGAGGGAGAGTTTCCTAAGTTGGATGCCCATGTTGGGGGTTGAGCTCGTGGCGAGGCTGAGGTCGTCGGCAAATCCGTGACCGGGGTATGTGGCTGTGGGTTTTGTGGGGTCGACGTTAGTGGCGGGGGGGCCTAGGCGATAGCCCCGGCTGCCCACATTGAGCCAGCGGAGAAAGGGTTCGACGAAGAGGGTAAATAGAAAGGGGGAGAGGGTGTCGCCCTGCATGGTACCCCTATTTATGTCGATGGAGGGGGTGATGTAGCTTGTGGATGAGACCTTGTAGAGGTGTTCGCATGTATCAACAAATGAGGAGGGCATACCGAGTTGTCGCATGTGTTTGAACGTGATGCGGTGGTCTTGTCATATCTTAGCCCATTTAGTTAAGTGCTAGTGTCTGACATTATTTATTTCCTCTAATTGGTACCTATATCTTAGCCATATTCAGTGACTCTTTTATTGTCATCACGGCAGTACAACCGTATCGCCGTATTTTCCCCCGACAGTACAGATTTGCTAGCAGTATCTCTTCTAGATAGTTCGTCTCTAGATAGTTCTAAGAGCTTGTGCGATAAGGTTAGATTGACGGTAGAGATAATCTCAAATAATCTATATCACTAGTAATAGTTTGGTTTAGTTAGCAGACAGCACATGCTACAGGTTCTAAGGTTGTTTCTAGAACAACTGGAGTGTGGATATTTAAGACGGGGACTTACTGGTAGAGGTGAGAGACCGGTACAGACCAGATTTACGCCACACCCAGATTGTAAGAAACCATGTTCCTAAGACAATCTTATTAATTCTCTCTACGCTGTATAATTAGATCCAGAGATTAGGTTCTACTATTAGTCTAAGGTTGCCAACTTAGCCTAACCAAAGTAGCACCTCACATGTTTGCTGCGTTGAAGGCGCCCTTGAAGTCCGCGTACATGACGTATATGTCCTTTTTGTGGAGTTTTGCGTCCTCCATCGTCATGATGATGGAGGAGAGGGCGTTGTGGATGCTGCGGTGTTGTCGAAAGCCGTCTTGTTGGTCGCTTGCGGTGGGTTTCGGCGTATTTGGAGCTTGCATCTTTGATTAGTGCGATCCATAGCTTAAGGAGGTTATTCATGAGGGCGATGGGGCGGTAGTTGTCGAGGAGGGTGGGGTCACCTTTCTTATGTAGCAAGCATGTTGTTCTGTGGCACCATTTGGGAGGAGTGTAGGATTTGTGGGCGAGGAGAGAAAGGAGAGAGAAGAGGGCGGAGCGGGTCGCCGCTGGCAAGAATTTGAGTATTTCGTTGGGGATACCGTCGGGGCCGGGGGCTTTGCTTGTGCCTAGCGAGTTAAGGGTTTTATCGAACGTGTCACGAGTTATCATGTCGGCGAGGGTGAGAGAGGGGTCCCCGCGGGGTTCGATGGAAAAGTTGTCGGGGTTGTCTGGGAGTTCTCATGGGGGGGGTGGGCAGTACGGATGGGGTGGCGCGGCTGAGTTCGGTGGCGAAGTGAGAGTGGACTGCTTCGAGGACGGCGGAGGGGGAGGTTGCGGTAGTTGCATCGGGTTTGGTTATGCGGTGGAGGGTCGAGGTGGCGCTGTTGGGGGGGAGGAGGCCGCATTTAATTTTTAAGCGTCGATGGGAGGATTTAGGGCAGGTGTCGTAGGCCGTATTGGCGCGATTTTTAATTTTTCTCAGTTTATCTGTGGTGGTGGCGTGTGGTAGGTGGCGTATGCGTGCTTGGCACTGATGTTTGAAGGCGTCTGCGGTGAGAGGTTCGGTCGTATGTAGGAGGGCTTGGGCGAGGGGGAGGGGGCCGTTGTTCTTACTGCAGCTGCGGAGTTTTAGAATGTGTTTGCGTTTTTTTTAGTGAGCCAAGTGGGGTCGTGGGACGCGTGGGTTGGGCGGGGTGTTTTGGCGGGGAGGATTGGCCATATGGTGGCAGCGTGGTCCATGTAGTGAGACAGGAGTGTGGTGAATTGTGAGGCGAGGGTGTCAAGGGTGTCGGGGGAGGCCGAGGTATGTGGGATGTTGAGTATCGCAGCGTGGAGAGTGGCCGTTTGATTGATTAAGTCTAGTGTGCTGGTTTGATAGGTTTGTATGTGGTCGGGTGTGAGGGGAAGTTTAAAGTTGAGTTTGCGTGTGGTGTGGTGTGTGTGGGGGTGGGTACGGGGTGGGGGGGGATGGGCTACTAGAGAGAAGGGGGCCGGAATGACGAGGTGGATTGCAGAGTGGTTGGTGAAGTGCGAGGGGTAGGGGAAGACCGAGCAAGAGGACGGACGGAGGACGAGAGGAGATGGGGCCGTGGTGAGCCAGTGGTCGAGGCAACCACCACTGCGGGGGAAGGTAGGGATAGGGGGTGGAGGGGATGAAGGTGGAAGTCGAGGAGGGAGGTGAAGGCGGGGTTGCCGGTACCTTTTGTGGTGGGCGATTTGTCATATCCTAGCCCATTTAGCTAAGTGCTAGTATCTGACATTATTTATTTCCTCTAAATGGTACCTGTATCTTAGCCATATTCAGTGACTCTTTTATTGTCATCACGGCATTACAATTGTATCGCCGTATTTTCCCTCGACAGTACAGATTTACTAGCAGTATCTCTTCTAGATAGTTCGTCTCTAGATAGTTCTAAGAGCTTGTGCGATAAGGTTAGATAGACGGTAGAGATAATCCCAGATAATTTGTATCACTAGTAAGAGTTTGGTTTAGTTAGCAGACAGCACAAGCTACAGGTTCTAAGGCTCTTTCTAGAACACCTGAAGTGTGGATATTTAAGACGAGGACTTACTGGTAGAGAGGGAGAGACCGGTACAGACCAGATTTACGCCACACCCAGATTGTAAGAAACCATGTTCCTAAGACAATCTTATTAATTCTCTCTACGCTGCATAATTAGATCCAGAGATTAGGTTCTACTATTAGTCTAAGGTTGCCAACTTAGCCTAACCAAAGTAGCACCTCACACGTGGTTTCGGAGCCTAAGAACAGCTAGACGAGACGAAGATGTCTAACCGAGCAGGAGAGAGACTACCAGAGGAAGTTGATGGTCGACCGGAGGGGGCGCCTTCTGGGCCGACACAGCCGACGTCGACAGATGGTGGAAGACATGCAGTGCGAGAAGGATCGAGTCCCACGATGGAGCCTATGTCGGTACACGTCACCGAGATGCTATAACGACTAAGTAACCGAGTTGACACTTTTTCGATTGAGCTATCTCAACTGCGTGACCACGTCGACAACGGTTTCAGACATTTTGAAGGACGAGTGAACAGAAGCCGAGAGACGGAGAATTTGCTTCGAGGAGAACAATTGAGATCGGAGAGGACGCGAGAGATGCCGAGCATGATGCCGAACGATGTCAAACCAGCCAAGATCAAGAGCATCGCTACGACTAACATCGACGAGCTGAGAAAATGGTTCCGACATGCACGAGGGTATCTACGGTATCACAGCGTTAACCATGAAGAGCAAAGAGGGGTGTACTTGGTATTTGGCTTTCTGGAAGGCCCACTATCGAAGTGGTGGTACTCCCAAGTTGCGCGGACTGGAGATGAAGTCGGTGGAGGATTTTCCGGAGTTTTTGAGATGGAGAAATCCTTAATTCAGGAATTCTGCGGAAGAATACCGGCGGAACAAGCGAGATTGAATTTGGACAAGGCGCGACAGAAAACCACGGTCTTGAAGTATGCAAATTATTTTCGAGAACATCAATTATTGGAGCTTCCTCACCGTCATGAAGAAGATAACGTACATGACTTCCAGCGCGGTTTGAGACCCTCGATTCATAAAGAGGTTGCCCTGAAAAACCCTAAGACCCTACACGAGGCGATTCAAGCACCTCTGCGAGCTTAGGCAGCGGAGATCAAGATTGAGACGACCCAACGTTCGACAGGCCGACTGAACGCCATCGAAGAAGACAGTGACTTTTCAGAGACAGCGGAGGAGATCGACAGTGAGTCGGAGGAAGATTCGCATGGTGCGACTGAAGAGAATCCGCGGGAGATGTACGAGATTAGACGCCTCACTCAAGAGGAGGTCGACAGATTTAAGAAGGAGGGCATGTGCTTCATTTGCCACAAGAAGGGACACATCGCTATCGACTGCCCAGACAGAAAGAACAAGAAGAACGACATAACGAAGAAATCCCGGCCGGGAAAGTGAGACATGAGTCGGCAGTTCGCGGCAAGCTGCAGGATGAGGTTTCGTCTCCTACAGCGACTCAGGAAGAGACCAAGACAGAAGAAGTACGAAACCCGTTACCTCAAACGACATTGAGGCCAATCTTTAGGAGCAAGGACTTTAGCGTCTGGATGATGAATAGGGAGTATTTCCTGAAGTACTCTCAGACCTACGGACCTTTCGACTAAGATGGAGCTAGCGATAATGACGGCCTTAATTCTCAAGTGGCGGAGGATTTTTGCTGTCCGGCGCGCCCATTTCAGGAGAGAGGTTTACAAAAGTACCGGAGAATTTGGCTAAATGCGCCATTCAATGAATTAGAAGATTTTTTGGGCCATTATTTGCGGAGTAAACTACTCCATCTCCACCTGAGAGCGGTTATAGTGGTTCCAAAATGGAGGGCAAAACCATGGTTCAAGCTGCTGCGAAATTTCCGACTTGTCGACGAGTTGGCGGCGACATAACATGTGTTTACCTGCCTTACGAATGATGGAATAGAAGGAAGAAGGCAAGATGTTGGACCGACAAGATGGACGACACAAGTTTACGTCGACGACACCGATCGAGTTCGATTTCTGCCTCAGAACCTACAAAACCCCCCGAAGACCTACTGGACTCACTCGACGACTCTTGTTACCGATGGCCGACGAGTGTTACTAGCGAAAGAGGATACTTGCATGGTCTGGTTTCATGGTGGCAAACAGGAGATTGAGGACGCGACCTCGGAATGCAGAGCAGTGCGAGCTCTTACGGAGACAACTGGATTTAAGGTGAGCGAAACAAATTTACCCCTTTTAGGAACGGAGTCTTCCGGACAGAATAAGCGCTACGTGTATATCGCTCGCGTTCGACCCGGATCGATACCGGACGCTACGTCAACTTCTCGGGCAGAATGGGCTACATGGAAGGAATTGATTTCCGCACGGCGTACGGGTTATCTAGTTCGTGGAGATCAACAATTCCCTCGTCGTTACGAAACTTTTGGGAATCCCATCGACGGGTGGATGAACAAGAACGTCCGACTAGAAGACAATGTTCGTGCGACGCTGCATGTATCCACAACCCAACCTGGAACAAGTCTATTTGTGTTGGGAGGCACCTTACGCGGACATCGATGCCGTATTTTGGTTGACTCTGGCGCTTCGGAAAATTTCTGCAAGGCTGAGTGGGTACGGGAGCATCACATTCCAACGGTTTCTGGAGAGAAATACCGGATAAAATTGGCAAATGGTAGTACCACTACGACTCGCCAGCGACTACATAATGAAGTGCTTACATTAAAGACCCTAGATATAAGTTTGGACGCAGTTATGACAGAACTGGATAAATTCGACATCATCCTCGGTCAGCCTTGGTTACAAGCCGCCAACCCGGATATAGATTGGTCTACTAAAACGATTTGCGACCGTAAAACTAGCGAAGCTATGGTGTTTGGCGACGAGTACACCGTACCTGTGGCAGTGCATCACTTGGAGGCGGATGCGATGGCAAAGCTGCTTAGGCAACAACCAGCAGACCTCTTTGTGATTGGACTACGAGAAGTACAATACACGGTCGACGACATCAATACTGATCAACAACCTGAGTGGACGACTTCGTTACGAGATTACCAGAATGTGTTTACGGACATCATCAAGGAGCATGACGGTCTACCGCCAACTCGCGAGTGCGACTTTGAAATTAACTTGGAGTGCGATGAACCACCTAAGGAGCGAACGTACCGTATGTCACCGGCACAAATCCGGGAGGTTCAGGTACAGTTACAAGACTTACTCGCAAAAGGCTAGATTCGTCCGTCTAAATCTCCGTACGGTGCCCCGATTTTATTTGTACGCAAGAAGGATGGTACCATGCGTATGTGCGTAGACTATCGGAAACTCAATGACCTTACGAGGAAAGACCGAACACCGTTACCCCGGATTGATGAATTACTCGACTCGCTATATGGGGCTCACTATTTCAGCACGCTGGACATGTATAAGGCTATCATCACGTTCGAGTTAAGGAGCGCGACATACATAAGACATCAGTCCGAACTCATTACGAATTGTTCGAGTACTGCGTTCTACCCTTTGGACTTTGTAACGCCCCAGCTGGATTCCAAGCGATGATGAATCAAGTTTTGGCCCCGTATCTTGGCAAGTTCTGCGTGGTATATTTGGACGACGTGCTGATCTATAGTAAGACGGCCGACGAACACCTCGAGCATATTCGACTCGTGTTACGAGAGCTACAACGACACCAATTGCATATCAAACTCTCTAAGTGTTACTCCGGACGATCGAGCGTCAATTTCCTTGGGCATGTGGTGGAAGCTGGACAAATCCGAATGGACCCCGACAAGGTGGAGGCAGTACATAATTGGCCCCGGCCGAAATCTGTGACAGAAGTACGTGGATTTTTGGGACTTGCTGGATATTACCGGAGGTTTATCAACCAATTCGCAACCCTAGCAACCCCATTAACGGATTTGACCAAGAAGACACCGGAATTTCGCTGGACCCTCAAGCCGAGTCAGCATTCGAGCAAGTTAAAGGCGCGATGGTACGTGCACCAGTCCTGGTAATTCCTGACACTTCTCCTAAAGTACGGTACACTTTGTACACATATGCTTTTGGATTTGAAGCATGAGTTGTGATGTTACAAGACCAAGGTATTGTATTACAACATGTTGCGTACCATGCTCGAAAGATGAACAAGCATGAGGTATACTACCTTGTCCACGAACAAGAGCTATTGGCAGTTCGCGACGCTCTACTGAAATTCCGTTGCTACTTAGATGGCGCGGCGGGATTTACAGTGATTACGGACGACGACACGTTGCGACACTTCTTTCGGCAGCGCGATTTGTCTACTCGACAGGTGAGATGGCTTCAAGTTTTAGCACCTTATCAGCGAAAGATGGACATCGTGTACAAGAAGGGAGCAGTCAACCATGCATACGCTCTGTCTCGCCGACCTGACATGAAAGACTCATTACGGAAGCTGCATCTGTTACGCGATTGGACCAACGACGAAGCAAAATGCGAGTTACACGCGCAAACTTTTTCCTTGGAATCCCGGTTACATCCTGACTTTGGACTTCATGCGGAAATCAAAACGCTTATGACTCGGATAAATACATGCTTACCCGGAAATCTCTGCCTACCAGGCTGGTACGTCAATCTAATGGACTCTTGTACGCCTACGGGACAAGACTGTATGTGCCGAACGTTTCTACATTGCGGTCAAGAGTACTGTACGAACTACACGACGCACCGACCGCGGGACATCCTTGTATCATTCGACTATGGGCAGCAGTGACCCGGACGTTTTGGTGGCCTAACATGAAGCGGACTGTACAACACTATGTACGCAGCTATGTTACCTTTCAACGCAACAAGGCAGCGCGACACAAGCCCTACGGACTCCTTCAATCGCACGAGGTACCGACCAGGCCCTTTGAGCACGTATCGCTTGACCTAATTACGGACCTTCCTGAGTGCGATGGGTATGATGTTGTGGTGGTATTCGTCTGTATGCTTACGAAACGGACGATTGTCGAGCCAATTACGAAAACGATTACAACGGAACAATTAGCAAAAGTTATGCACCGCGCTGTTTTTCGGCATTTTGGTTTACCACGGAAATTAATATCCGATCGAGATCCCCGGTTTATGAGCGACTTCTGGCAAACCCTATTTAGGGCGGTTGGCACCAAGCTTAATAAAAATTGAAATTGAAATATTTTACTCCAATACCAGTAAAACCGGCTGGAGTCTCTGGGCCCCCCCGTATGCTATGCCTAGCTTGAGTTAGAAGCGTGAGGTAGACCGTTGAACCACTAATCCCAACCTCTGCAATGGCAGTAACGATACCGTCTAAAACATACCCGTATCCAGGTATTAACTATTTTCTGATCTATACGTATTTTTTTTGGATACAGTTGAAATAAAAAGTGTCGCTAGTCTCCACGATAAGCGGCCTGCTCCAGCCGCTGCGGGGTCGCTCATCAGCAAGGCTGTTCAGCTTGAGCTGGTCGAGGCGAACCTGCCTGACCTCGGATCCTGTGCGACTCCGGTCGTGCCGGAGCTTGGGGGGAAAGGCAGGTGAAAAACCCCCTCGCATAGGTCGTCGTCGGTCCCGCCTCGATCCATGCTCAACCCCGCCCGAGGTATTAGCCGCTCCTCTCGACGCAGCTCGCCACCTAGCCGAGTCTTCTCTCCTCCTGCGGGGGCTGAGAAGAGAAAAGAACTAGGCTGCATACGGTGTCCGGCTGGCTCTCCTGCCCCCGAGCCAGATTTTCTCCTGTCCCCTGTCCTTTTCCCGTCTGTTTCCAACACCTATCTTATCGCGATGTGGCCGTCCGTGCCCTCCCCCGGTGGTTTACGTTGTTAGGGGGCCGCCTTTACGAGCATTGTGCCGTTACGATAACCCTAGGCACACTGCCTGAGGCAGTCTGTCGATAACCGGGTACCGACTAGGGAAGGGGTTGGAAGAACACAGGGATCGAGTCGCCGGTCCTCAAAAGATGGTGGGTACGGGAATTTTTCCAAAAACCCCCCGTACCGGGCTTTTCCGGCGGCGGGCGATCCTAGGGACCGCCGCCGCCAGACCGTGCCGCTCCTCCGGCTGCGACCAACCTCCGTCCTGCGTAGCATCATGCCTCGCCCCCACGGGAGACCTAAGGCTCTCGCAGGGCAGGCGACTACTAGCGAGCGCCGGCCCTAGCGCTGCTTCCCAGCTGTCCGCCGCCAGCTCCAACACCCTCGTCCCTCCACTGATCCGTCCGTACCCCTCTTCGCCCAAAAACATTTCGCAAACGCCGCTCCCGCCCCATCGTCGGGAGAGTATCTGCGAGTATTTAGTCGCGGAAAAGACATATCGGACTGGCCGAGCGGGAGATCCCTGTGCTGGTGTACGGATATTATGTTTTTCCAAAACCCTCCGTACATGGCTTCCCGACAGCTGTTGATCCCGCGGATCGCAGCTGTCGGTACCTCGTTCAGCCCCCTACCGTGCCAGGCCTGGCACGGCTATGGGGTTACCAGCGCCCACCGCGTGGAGGTAGAGGTAGGTGCCGACGGGCCTGCGAGCGCACACCCTCCGGGGCCGCTGCCGCTGCGCCGCCGGCGGGCGCCCCAAGCCTAATATTTCTACGAGCTATCATCCCCAGACAGATGGCCAAATTGAACGAGTAAACCAGACATGGGAGCAAGTCATACGATGCTATGTGCACCCCATGCACGACGATTGGGTTCAACACCTTACCAACGTGGAGTTTGCGATCAACGCAGTGGTTTCTACGTCAACGACTATGTCTCCATTCAAGGCGACGTTGGGATTCGAGCCGACATCTCCAAGGACGGCTACATTTGAAGATAACGAGCCTAGCCGTACTTCACCGGAGCAAGTAAAGACTCTGGTCGAGATGCACAGATTTGCCCACGACGGCGTCAAAGCAGCCCAAGCACACATGCAAGATGCGGAAAATCGGCACCGGTTACCAGTACCTTTTACAGTTGGTGACAAAGTGAAGCTCAAGGCGACAAATCTACGGTTTGTACAACGGCCATGTTCTAAACTACGCGACCACTAAATTGAACCGTTTCTCATTGCGGAGGAAGTTTCCCCGGTTGCATTTCGGCTTAAGCTACCGCCTCGAGTACGGATTCACGATGTTGTACACGCCAGTCTATTGGAGAAATGGAATGCAGAAACAAAACAGGCCGACAGTGCGCAGCCAATTCCGATTGTGCACGATGCGAAGGGATTCGAAGTCGACCGAATACTCGACGTGGCTTTTAACTCCAACGGCACGGGACTTTTGTTTAAGGTCCGCTGGGCAGCACTGTTCAACGTACCTAGCGAGGACACTTGGTAACCCATGCGAGGAGTCAACCACTTAAGCATCTTTTTCGAATTTCTTCGAACGGATGTTTATCGAGAATTTTCTGGCACCCCTGACTTTGTCAGATTTCGCAATCGCTGGCCTGCAAGAATCCCCAAGAAATCAAGACCATGAGTACTGCACAGCGAGGACGTTGGTGCTTAAGGAGGGGAGAGTGTCATATCCTAGCCCATTTAGCTGAGTGCTAGTATATGACATTATTCATTTCCTCTAATTGGTACTTGAATCTCAGCGATATTCAGTGACTCTTTTATTGTCATCACGGCAGTACCACTGTATCGCCGTATTTTCCCTCGACAGTACAGAGCTACTAGCAGTATCCCTTCTAGATAGTTCGTCTCTAGATAATTCTAAGAGCTTGTGCGATAAGGTTAGATAGACGGTACAAATAATCTCAGATAATCTATATCACTAGTAATAGTTTGGTTGAGTTAGCATACAACACAAGCTACAGGTTCTTAGGTTGTTTCTAGAACACTTGGAGTGTGGATATTTAAGACGGGGACTTACTGGTAGAGGTGAGAGACCGGTACAGACCAGATTTACGCCACACCCAGATTGTAAGAAACCATGTTCCGAAGACAATCTTGTTAATTCTCTCTACGCTGTATAATTAGATCCAGAGATTAGGTTCTACTATTAGTCTAAGGCTGCCAACTTAGTCTAACCAAAGTAGCACCTCACACGATTGGAAGTCCCCTCCCCAAAGGATGCGGTGGTTCGGGTGGTCGTCGGCCAGGCGGAGGCCCCATGCCGCGACTTGAGCGTATAGGCGATTCAGCAAGGGCGTGTGGAGTTGTGGCATGTATGCTCCAAGGAGGAGGTAGGGGGTGCCTGAGTGTGGAACATGGGTTAGGCCGGCGATGTGGGGGATGAGGTGGGGGGGGCGGGGTTAGGACAGTGGCAGTCTGGAACGAGACTCGGCGGACCGCGAAGAGAACGCCTGCGTTGGGTAGGGGCACATGTGAGTAGTATGGTCGAGAGCTTTTGAGAAGGTAGTGGGGGAGGGCGATACACCAACGGGATTTGTGGGTGGCGTGGTTGGTTTCGGTGAGGATGAGGACGTCATGGTGGTGCGACTTAGTAAGGTGTTCGACGTCCGTGATGGAGGTGTGGAGGCCGCGGGTGTTGAGGGTAATGAGGTGCATTGGTTGGGATGTGTGGTGCGGGAGGATGGGGGAGGCGGGGGAGGCGGAGGGGTTGGGGGGGTCTTCGGGGGGGCGGTCGTCATGAGGGGGGTGGAAGGGAGGACGGAGGGAAGGGGGGGAAGGGGGGAGGGGGAGGGGAGGGGCAGGGGATGGGGTACGGGTGGGGAGTGGGAGCTGAGGGGAAGATAGAGGTTGAGGGGAGTGGAGGGCGGTGAGTAGTTGGGGTCTTCCTATTAGGAGGGGAGTGGAGCGGAAGGTGTGGTTCCACAGAAATGAGTGTAGTGAGTAGACGGCGGCGCGGGGGTCGAAGGGAGGGGGGTTGTACGCTTGGTTGGGGGAGCTGTGGTGATAATGTAGGTGTGCAGCATGGCGTGGGTTCCGCACGACTAGGCGTTGGTTGTGTCACTCTGGCGAGGGGGGTTAAGTAAGCGTAGGTTGCCGACGGTTGGGGAGGGGGAGGAGTACCAGGAAGCTAAAAGAGCGAGGGAGCGAGAGAGGAGGTCGGGGGGAGTGGTGGAGGGAGTCAATCCAGGTAGCCAAGGAGTGGGTTAGGTGGAGGAGGCCGAAGTGGGAGTGTTGCCAGATGAAGACGAGTAGGGGGTGGCTGGGCATGCCCGGGTGGGGGGGTGAGCCTCGGTTAGAGAGGTTAGCCCATTGGCTAGGGTATTGCGAGTTGTGGTGGTGATTATCAACTTCGTTGTTGGTGATGACGGTGTAAGATGCAGAGGCTGTGGAGTGAAGTTTCGCTAACGAGGTAGCAATGCAGTATAGGTTAGATAGGTCCAAGTAGTGCCCCCACTGGAAGGAGAGCACCGCAGAGGAGTCAAGGTATCCTATGGAGGTGGGTAGGCCATACTCAAGATTGAGGTCGAAGAGGTAGTTATGCAAATTGATGCTGCAGGTGAGGGGGGTAAAGTGGGCCGGGAGAGTTGCTTGAATCGAGGTGTTTACAGTGTGGTTAGGAATATCGGGCTGAGGGGTAGGGGGAATAGTGGGGTCTAACCTCAGGTTTGTCATATGGGGGACTAATGATGGAGTTCGGCCTCTGCGGCCGGGGGTGACCTGTGGGGGCTGGTGGGGCCGCCGGATGGGGGTGGGGCTAAGGAGGGGGCGCCGGTCTCTCCTAGGTCGTCCTCCAGCAGGGCCTCGAGTTCTTCAAGTGTGTAGTCATCCTCATCCCTTGAGGAGGGGGGAGGGGGAGAAGTGAGGGGTGGAGGGAAGGGAGGGAGGCAGAGGGGGAGGTTGAGAGGGGGGAGTGAGTGTGGGTGGGGGGGAGGGCAGTGTGTTTGGAAGGGGGGGTGAGACAGGGGTGCGGGGGTCCGCGGGGGGGGGGGGAGAGGTCTTCATGCGGGAGGGGCGCAGGGACTGGATCCGGATCCTAAGGAGCCGCGAATCCACGAGACTACTCGGGTTCGGAGTTGGTCTCGTGGGTCCGGACCCTAGAATCACAGGTAATCGCGGGGTCCGGACCCTAGAATCACAGGTAATCGCGGGGTCCGAACCCTAGGTTGAGTAGGTAATCGCGGGGTCCGAACCCTAGGTTCAGTAGGTAATCGCGGGGTCCGAGCCCTAGAATCACAGGTAATCGCGGGATCCGAACCCTAGGTTCAGTAGGTAATCGTTGGTTCCGGTACCAGTTATTGTAAGTAATCGTTGGCTCCGGTACCAGTTATTGTAAGTAATCGTTGGTTCCAGTACCAGTTATTGTAAGTAATCGTTGGATCCGGTATTCATCGTATTTTAATGGATCCGCGGTAATCGCGAGTACCTCATCCTCGCAAAACGATGTGGAATCGTAATACCCAATCACTACTCACGATTCCGAGTATCTCACGATTCTGTGGTTGCCCGAAGTGACACGCTGTTTTTTGGGAGGTATTTGGCAATGCAAATCTGTTGAGGTGTATGTCTACGATTGGTTCAATAGCCCTGATTGTTGTCATTCCGCAGCCTTGAATCGATTGTAGCCCACCCAAAGGCTAGTTAAACGGTGCGTACGCGCTTGAAATCCACCATAATCTGCCCATCCACATCCAATCTTTTCATAGTTAGCAACAATGGCGGGGCAAGCGGGAAGTAGTAGACCGTCTAGATCAGGGAAGAGCTTGTCATCGACGGCTATCCAACGTGCAGAAGAGGAGCTTGTTTGGAATTCAGATAGGGTGTTTAGGACACCTCAGTCAAAAACATGTGCAGATCCGTATAGTAATAAAGGGCAGTATGTAGTTAAGAAAATTGTTAGCCAAGAAAAAAGGTGTGGAATGTTGACGTATAAAGCTATGTGGGAAGGCCTGCCGGAGGAAGCCGCCACTTCAGAAACCGAGGTCAACGTAAGGCGTCAAGCCAATTGGTCCACCCTCCTGGAAGATTTTCACAACGAGCAAGAAAAAGTTGAAGAGGTAAGCAAGAGTTCCCCCCCCCCTCTGCTCTGCCCTCACCCCCGAGTTAGCTGCGTTGTGATGTTCGGTAGCGCCGCATGGCGCCCCAGCCCCGCCTCCGCCCGCACATTTATGTCTGTTTATTTGCACTATCGAAGCCATATTGCGTTGTAGTTGAGCTTATCGACACTTTGTTATCGTTTTTATGTGATGCTTTTTTGTTCTTTGCTTTCTTACGTAAAAGGTTACTTTATCGTTAAGCATATTGTTGCACTGTGCGGGTCGGTAGCGCCGCATGGCGCCCACTCCCCGCCTCCGCCCGCACATTTATGTCTCTGTTTATGTGCTCTGTCGAAGCCATAGTAATAGCGTTGCAATTGAGCTTGTCGACACTATGTTGTCGTTGTTCTGTGATGCAGTTCTATTCTTTGCTTTCCCACATAAAAGGTTACTTTGTCGTTAAGCATATTGTTGCACTGTGCGGGTCGGTAGCGCCGCATGGCGCCCACTCCCCGCCTTCGCCCGCACTTTTACGTCTCTGTTTATGTGCTCTATCGAAGCCATAGTAATAGCGTTGCAGTTGAGCTTGTCGACACTATGTTATCGTTGTTCTGTGATGCTTTTTTGTTCTTTGCTTTCCCACATAAAAGGTTACTTTGTCGTTAAGCATATTGTTGCACTGTGCTGTTCGGTAGCGCCGCATGGCGCCCACTCCCCGCCTCCGCCCGCACTTTTATGTCTCTGTTTATGTGCTCTGTCGAAGCCATAGTAATAGCGTTGCAGTTGAGCTTGTCGACACTATGTTATCGTTGTTCTGTGATGCAGTTCTATTCTTTGCTTTCCCACATAAAAGGTTACTTTGTCGTTAAGCATATTGTTGCACTGTGCTGTTCGGTAGCGCCGCATGGCGCCCACTCCCCGCCTCCGCCCGCACATTTATGTCTCTGTTTATGTGCTCTATCGAAGCCATAGTAGTAGTGTTGCAGTTAGGCTTGTCGACACTATGTTATCGTTGTTCTGTGATGCTTTTCTGTTCTTTGTGTTCTTTTCTGTTCTTTCGCTACAATTTCATGTTTCCATTACTAACTTTTGATGGGTGCATTGTGTTTATGCATAAGGCACGAAAGCGAGAGGCGAATCGGATAAGCAGGAAGAGGAAGAACCGGCTGCAAGCTAAAGCCACTGTAACATCAAACGAGGTTGAAGAAGGCATCGAAGAAGATAACGAAGGCGATGAAGAGGTCATCGTGGATGACGACTTGGCGCCGCTGGTGAAAACATTCAAGTTGGGGATGTCTCTGTCCCCACCGTGATCAAAGCAGAGGTAAGTCATGTCCCATTGTGATTGTATAGTAGCATGTTATTGACTTAATGATGGCATGTTATTGACCTTTCATTCGTTGTTGACTCTATTCGTAGATTTCTGCGAAAAGGAAACAGTACCTTGACGAGTTGATAACAATTTGGGTGGTCAAGCGATGTCGGCCATTCGGGATCATGGAGTCGGACACAGAGCTCAAGGATGTGATGTCTGCTATTTCGGGAGGCGCATATAGCGGTCCATGTCGTGAGACGGTAATGCGTTGCATGGCGTCCTTGGCTCAAAAGGTAATTACTGTTGGTTTTTGAATGTATGACTGCGTGTTGCCTTTAAAAATAACTAAGGTAATTAATTTTGCTTGTTTCAGTCACTTGTTGAAACAGGAGTCATGATGAACGGGCTGTTTCAAGACGGATTGAAGCCGTGCATATCTGGAGATATTTGGGGGGAGAATTCTGTTTCATTGTTGGCGGTAATGGTGCATTGGATCGACGGATCGTGGCAACTTATGAAGCGCTTGGTTATTTGCGAGCCCTACGGAAAGGTTTCCCACACAGGTGAGAATATTTTGCAAACGACAAAGCGCAGACTTGCTGGAGTGAATGTGGGAGAGCTTGTCGAAGCAGACGACTTGGAAGGCGTCGAAGCTGTGGACACTGTGTACGAATCAATATTCAGTAAGGTAAGAGTTAGTTTAGATTTTGGCTTTTTCTTTTTGCTTGTTATGTATGTCTCTGAATGAAGATGGTTTGACGGTTGCCTAGGTGTGCGACAATGGAGCAAACATGAAGAAAGGATGGGGTGCATTTGATGGACATACCTGTGTTACTCATGGCATTCAGTTGTGTGTCAACAAGTTCTTGGACGAGCCGCACATCAAGGATTGTTCCCGAGCAATGCAAGGTCAGAGTGCCCACTTTTCTAGGAGCACTTTGGGCGCTGCCAAGCTGTCGGAGATTCAAACTCGGATGGGTCTTCCCACAAGTAAGCCAAGTACCAAGTCAGCCACTCGTTGGTTAGGCTTGTTTCCTCAATCTGTGTGGTTTGTGCAGAACGCTGAATCAATTACCGAGTATATGTTACAAGTAAGTACTGTCTTGCGGTGTTTTCATTGCATTATTGTTAAGTTGCATTACTGTTCATTTACTGAGATATTAATTCTATACTAGGTACCCAATGGTTGCGTTGCCAATGACGATGGGAAGGTGTATTCGGACTTCGCCATCAACACTGAGGATTGGGAGACTATTCGAGAGCTAGCTGCGATCCTGTGGCCAGTGGCTCAAGTTGTGAATTTGCTGCAGGGTGACTATGTTACCATATCACTTGTTTACCCTATGTTAGGCACTTTGTTAGAGCAGCTGTCGTTACACAGGCCCGTTTCATTGCAAGATGAGCGGAGGGATGTGGACTTGTACACCATCGAAGCGGGGGACATGGAGCCTCATATGGCGGAGGCAAGGGAGAGTCTGCGGGCCGGAATCATTGAGCGTTTTTTCACAAACATAAGGGAGAACGATTACATCAAGATAGGGATTGCGACATTGCTGGACATTCGGTGAGTACCTTGTAATGGTTGTGTGTGCATGTGTTTAAATTTTGCACATTTGTTTCTATTATATACCTGATAAATATATTATGTTGATAAATAGATGTGATTCTATCTGAACGTCCTTGTGTGTGTGTGTTTGCGTGTATATGCTTATGCATATTTGTATGAGTGCTTGCATGTGTGTGTGCGTGCTTGTATGCGCATGTACTTCTGCATGTGTGTTTGTGTGTGTGTGTGTGTGTGTGTGTGTTATGCATGTGTGTTTGTCTTATGGATGTGTTTGTGTTTATCTGCTTGTGTGTGTGTAGGCTTGTATGTGCATATACTTCTGAATGTGTGTGTGGTGTTCGTTTGTGTACCTATTTTGTGTGCTCTCTACGTGTTCCTGTGTGTGTGTGTGTATGCAAATTTACTTGTGCATTTGCTATGTTAACTAAAAATGTGAATTGTGCAGGTTTAAGAATCTGGACTTCAATGGCATTCGTCCCGACTTTGCGCCTACAATTTTGGCGGCTGCAAGAAGAGAATTTGGAGAGCAGTGGCGCACAGAGCCGGAAGAGAGCGAGGCAGAAGGCGGTGCTTATCCAAGCATGAATGCTGCAGAGCTTGGCAAGCAATTGATGTCGTCGAAGAGTAAGTCTTTCACTGCATTCCTTTCCGGGGATTTGACTGGGCGTGTGACGCCCTCTATAGCCAAGCACGTGGAAAAGGATGACTTAGAGCGTTACCTTGAGCTGCCCCAAGAAACGGACAAGGACATTTGTGTGTTGACATGGTGGAAAACACATGCAGCTATGTACCCCGACTTGGCTTTAATGGCGCGGCAGTACTTATCTATGCCTGCTTCCTCTGCTGCATGCGAGCGTTTGTTCAACAAAGCGGGGCGAATGCATGAGGCGTTCAAGAAGAACACCAAGGAAGATAGCCTAGAGGATGCCTTGTTAGTCTCATGTAATTGTTGAATTATGTATGCGCGAGGAATATGGTTGTCACAAGTCTATATAAACTGTAAGAAATGGTTGCCTTAAACCTGTTTTCATCCATATTTTGTGCATTTAATGTTCATTTGGTGGACTCGCACTTGCCATGCGATATACCATTTGGCATTACTTGTCACATCATATGTGAAAAATGGTACTGCATCGGAATCTGTTTCCCTGTGATGGCAAGTGTCTTTTTTGAGCCGGAGGGCTATAAACTCACATACGTTGCTTGTGGCACTTGCCCGAGGGACCAAAAGCTTTGCTAAATTGTGGGCTATAAATTCACATACGTTGCTTGTGGCACTTGCCCGAGGGACCAAAAGCTTTGCTAAATTGTATGGGATAGAATGTAAAGTACTAAATATGTTTGCAGCGGGCATAAAGTATGGGAAGTGAATTGTACGTGTCTATTGTATGGGATCCAAGCATAAGCAGGCGCATAGAACTAGTAGAGATGTAAAAATTCAATTTGCAGTACAAACTTCCCCCAAAATGCGCAATTTGTATCAATTTGCATGAGTACTTCGAGTACTTGTTGGAATCGCGAACCCAACGAATCCAACGGAACCAAAAAAATTAGAAGTACTCATGTACTCGGTTCCGGAATCAAAAACACAGGTACTCGCTGGATCCGAACCCTAGAATCACAGATAATCGCTGGATCCGGACCCTAGAATCACAGGTAATCGCGGGATCCGGACCCTAGAATCACAGGTAATCGCGGGGTCCGAACCCTAGAATCACAGGTAATCGCGGGGTCCGAACCCTAGGTTCAGTAGGTAATCGCGGGGTCCGAACCCTAGAATCACAGGTAATCGCGGGGTCCGAACCCTAGAATCACAGGTAATCGCGGGATCCGGATCCCTTTTTTAGAGGTACTCACTAGTTCCGGATCCAAAAAAATCAAGTACTCATGGATCCGAACCCAACAAAAAAATGGCGGATCCAGTCCCTGGGTTACACCTCCAAACTCACACAAGCCATGAGGCATGACCAGTCTACCTCGTAAGACTATGGAGGGGCGGGTGGGCTTGGAGACACCGGCCGGTGGTGCATGTTTGAGGGAGGGGTCTGTGGGAGGGCGGGTGTGGGGGGGGGGGGCGTTGTGGTCGCGCGTGGGGGAGGTGGGGAGGTGTGGGGGGGAGGAGGGCATGTGAGGTGGAGGGAGGGTGAAGTGAACGGGTGGGGAAGGGAGAGAAGCAATGGGAAGAGTGTGGGAAGGGTTGGGGGTGAGGTGGGGGAGAGGGGAGGAGGAGGAGTCCATGGGGTATGAGGAGGCTTCGGTGATGGTGGGGAGGGGGGTTGGGGGTGGGGTTGGGGTGGGGATGGAGGGGGGAGCAGCTGAGGTATGGGAGGGGTTGTCGTGGGGGGGGGGAGGGGGAGAGGGGTGGACGTTGTGGGAGTGGTGGGGGGTGTCGGGTTGGGTTGGGGCTTGGGCTGGGGTGGTGGAAGAGAGCTGAATGTCGGGGAGGGAGGTGAGGTCGAGCGGGGCGTCGTCCTCGGCTTCCATCATCGAGAAGTCTAATGTCTCAACTTGCCAGCGGTTAGAGATGGTGCAGGCATGTAGGTGGTGAGCCCATTGGAGGAGGAGGGTGGGGGAGTTGCGGTAGAGAATGTTGTGTTTTTGTGTGTGAGGGGATAAGGGGAGGGGGTGGTGGTGAAGGCGGGGTCTGAGAGGCGGGCTCTTCCAAAGGTGGAGTAGTGGTGGGGATTGATGGTGAGAGTGCATGTGGATTGGGTGTGTGCACCTCTGTGAATGATTGTGCGTCTGAGGGGGGTGGTGGTTGTGCCATTGATGGCTACTGGTTCATGAAGGGAAGTAGGAAATATGTTGAGTGAAATTGGGCCTTATTGTGAAAATATGGGGTTATGGGGCAGGTGGAGGATATTTATCCACAGGGCGGAGGGGTCGTTCTCGATCGGAGTGGGGTCGTCCACTGGCTGGATCGCGTCCGCGAATTGGAGTAAGAGTTGTACCGATTCAAGAAGGTCATCTACCTGGTAGGGAGGTGGGGTCGTGTGGGTGGTACCGGTGGGGGCGAGCTTTGTCGACATGTGTGAAGTGAGGAGGTCTTGTAGAAGGGCGATCGTCTCTCGGCCGGATATATCGGTGAAGAGGGGGGAGCGAAGTTTGATCCTTTGTCCCGAGAGCGCAAGGATCGAGGGTGCTGGTTGGAACTGGACTTTCTGTTGTTTCAGTTTTGTCAGCAGGGGAGAAGAGAGCGTCGCGGTGAGTGGTGTCGGACCGGGCGATCGGAGTTCACGTTGCTGTGAAGTGAGTTGGTACAAAAAACCGATCACGACACATGAGGTAGGAGTGTCCAGTCGTATCTCATGGAATCCCGATGCGAGGGCGTCGGGCAAGGGGGTGGCATCGTGACACGGACGTGCGGACGGGTGGGGAGTACGGGTGGATCGCGCCGTCCATCGCGAGTGATGGGCGAGTTCACGGCCTATTGTATTTTTCACGCGGAGAGGGAGGCATGTGATCTAGTTGATACTTTCGAGGAGCCAGCGGCGGGCGACCGAGCAGGCTGAGGACACCGCGTTGGTGGGGTGGGTCGAATCCGTGAGGAACATACCGTGGAGCTAGAAGCTGGCGAGGTGGGGGGGGGGGAGGTGGAGTACTGGCATGTAAGGAGGTAGGAGTCGATCATGCGTGAAGGGAGGTCGTCGGCCGGTCCGAGGTCTGTAGTTGACCGGGGGGGCGCCAGAGCCAGAGGGGTCTCGAGTCCTCGACCGGGGGAGGGGTCCAAAGCGGTGCCTAAGGTGTGTTGTACCGGGAGTGGCTGAGGCACCGTGAGAAATGGTGCGAGCGGGTGTCGCGCGAGGCGAGTCTTGGGGTTGGAGAGGTCGGAATAAGTCGCATGCTCCGGGCGGTCCCGCAGGAGCACCTGTCTCTAAGTGGGGAG
This sequence comes from Tetraselmis chui, assembly GCA_026401115.1. NCBI lineage: Eukaryota > Viridiplantae > Chlorophyta > Chlorodendrophyceae > Chlorodendrales > Chlorodendraceae > Tetraselmis > Tetraselmis chui. The sequence continues at coordinate 38,919 of JAPMLY010001346.1, forward strand.
GAGGTCAAATGACGAGGACATATCGATCGTTCGGATTTCGGAGAGTGGTTCGGAGTTTTGTTGAGGTATATTGTGGTTTCGAGTAGGTTGCGTGTGTTGGCGGCACACGACCAAGCCTGATGTGACATGGGTTTGGAGGATGTTGGCGGCGGACATGAACGTCCGGACGCTCGGTGGGGCGCGGCTTGGCGCGCCGCCCCCGGAGAGGGGGTTTTTTGTAGTCGATGGGTGTTTTTGTCCTTTCGTAGTACTGGAGTGGGTACATTTTCGGATTTCAAAGTGGGTGGCGCGAGAGCTGTCGGGGAGACGAAATTCAAAACTCTGAAAGCTGCGCCTTGTTGTGTGTACCGTGTGGTGTCGCTACGGATCCACTGACCTGGGTGAGCTAGGCTCGGTTGGGGAGAGGTGGACGGTGCTTGCTGTTCAACGGGCCCTATGTCCATCAGTCTATGTCCACCAGTTTGGCGCCCGCCGGCGGCGCAGCGGCTGCGGCCCCGGAGAGGGGTGCGCTCGCAGGCCCGTCGGCACCTACCTCTACCTCCACGCGGTGGGCGCTGATAACCCCGTAGCCGTGCCAGGCATGGCACGGTAGGGGGCTGAACGAGGTACCGACACCTGCGATCCGCGGGATCAGCAGCTGTCGGGAAGCCCGGTACGGAGGGTTTTGGAAAAACATAATATTCGTACACCAACACAAGGATCTCCCGCTCGGCCAGTCCGATATGTTCTTTCAGCGACTAAATACTCATAGATACTCTCCTGCCCTTACGGGTACGAGGACTGCGGAATGTTTTTTGGCAAGGAAGGGTACGGACGGATCAGCGGTGGGACGAGGGTGTTGGAGCTGGCGGCGGACAGCTGGGAAGCAACGCTAGGGCACGGCGCTCGCTAGCAGCCGCCAGCCCTGCGAGACCTTTCGGTCTCCCCTGGGGGAGAGGCCCGAAGATACGCAGGACGGAGGTGGGTCGCAGCCGGAGGAGCGGCACGGTCTGGCGGCGGAGGTCGGGAGGATCACCCGCCGCCGGAAAAAACTGGTACGGGGGGTTTTCGATTAAATATTCCCGTACCCGCCATCTTTTGAGGATAGCCGATCCATGGGCACTATCCGTTCCCCTCCCCTAGTCGGTACCCGTTTATCGACAAGCTGCCTCAGGCAGTGTGCCCCGGGTTATCGCAACGGCACACTGCTCGTATAGACGCCCCCCTAACAACGTAAACCACCGGGGAAGGGTGCGGCCGGCACAGCGCGATCATATGGGTGGCGGAAACAGACGGCAAAAGGACAAGGGAAAGGAGAAATCTTGCTCGGAGGCAGGAGAGCCAGCCGGACACCGTCTGCAACCTAGCTATTTTCTCCTCCCAGCCCATGCAGGAGGGGGGAAGGCTAAACTAGGTGGAGAGTCGCGCCGAGAAGAGCGACTACTATCTCCAATATCTCGGACGGGGTTGAGCACGGATCGAAACGGGTCCGACGACGACATGAGCGAGGGGGGTTTTCCACCTGCCTTTCCCCCTACCTCCGGCACGACCGGAGTCGCACAGGAGCCGAGGTCAGGCAGGTTCGACTCGACCAACTCAAGTTGACCAGCCTTGCTAATCAGCGACCCAACCGCGGCCGGAGCAGGCCGCGTATCGTGGAGACTAGCGACATCTTATATTTCATATTTTTTCCAAAGAGAAATACGTATAGATCAAAAATAATAAATACATGGATACGGGCATGTTTTAGACGGCATCGTTAATGCCATTGGAGAGGTTGGGATTAGTGGTTCACGGTCTACTCGTGCTTGTAAGTCATTTAGGCATAGTACAGGGGAGCCCAGAGACAACATCCGGTTTATACTCGTATACGACCGCTACATTGGACCGCTTCTCATTACGGAGGAAGTTTCCCCGGTTGCATTTCGGCTTAAGCTACCCCCTCGAGTACGGATTCACGATGTTGTACACGCCAGTCTATTGGAAAAATGGAATTCGGACATAGAACATGCCGAGAGTGCGCAGCCAATTCCGATTGTGCACGATGCGAAGCGATTCGAAGTCGACAAAGTACTCGATGTGGCTTTTAACACTTTAACGGCACATGACTTTTATTCAAAGTTCGTTGGGCAGCACTGTTCAACGTACCTAGCGAGGACACTTGGGAACCCATGCGAGGAGTCAACCACTTAAGCATCTTTTCCGAATTTCTTCGAACGGATGTTTATCGAGAATTTCCTGGCACCCCTGACTTTGTCAGATTTCGCAATCGCTGACTTGCAAGAATCCCCAAGAAATCAAGACCATGAGTACTGCACAGCGAGGACGCTAGTGCTTAAGGAGGAGAGAGTGTCATATCCTAGCCCATTTAGCTAAGTGCTAGTATATGATATTATTCATTTCCTCTAAATGGTACATGTATCTTAGCGATATTCATTGACTCTTTTATTGTCATCACGACAGTACCACAATATCGCCGTATTTTCCCTAGACATTATCTCTTCTTGATAGTTCGTCTCTAGATAGATCTAAGAGCCTGTGCGATAATGTTTGATAAACGATACACAAAATCTCATATTATCTATATCGCTAGTAATAGTTTGGTTTAGTTAGCAGACATCACAAGCTACAGGTTCTAAGGCTGTTTCTAGAACACCTCAGGCGTGGATGTTTAAGACGGGGACTTACTGGTCGAGAGAGAAGACCGGTACATACCAAATTTACGCCACACTAAGATTGTAAGAAACCGTGTTCCTAAGACAATCTTGTTAATTCTCTCTACGCTGTATAATTAGATCAAGAGACTGGTTCTACTATTAGTCTAAGGTTGCCAACTTAGCCTAACCAAAGTAGCACCTCACAACATGATTCAAGATCAAGGACCTCGGCGATCTCTCCCACCTACTCGGCATGCACATCACCCGCGATCGCTCAACACGCACCATCTCGCTGGACCAGTCCAAGTACTTGCGCGACATCCTCGCCAAGTACGGCATGGCCGACTCTAAGCCGTCGTCCCTTCCCATGGATCCCGGCTTCCTCGCCGGCCTCGCTCACATGACCTCGCCCCCTCTCACCGGCGTGACCAAAGACGTCTACCCTAGCCTCTTGAGTAATCTTCGGTACGCGGTTGTTTGCACGCGCCCCGATGTCTCCACGGCGTTGAGCATCCTCAGCTCCGCCCAAGACTCCCCCACGGACGCCCACATGCAGGCTTTGAAAAAGGTTCTGCGATATCTTCATGGCACCATCGACATGCGCCTGACGTTGGGGGGGGGGGGGGGGCACGGACTACAGTCTCCAACTCATTGGCTTTGCCGACGCTGACTGGGCAAACGATAGCAACACCCGCAAGTCTCGTTCGGGCTATCTCTTCACCCTCGGACGCGGGCCCATCAGTTACAAGTCCAAACAACAGACATGTGTGGCCCTATCCACGTGTGAAGCCGAGTACTACTCTGCGGCTGATGCCACCAAGGAGGGACTCCATCTCCGGCAACTCATGGGAGAGATCTTCAACGCCCCCATCACCGAAACCACCACCATCTAAGAGGACAACCAAAGCGCCATTGCGTACTCCCAAAATGCCTTGGTCAGCGAGAAGACCAAGCACATCTTTCTAAAGTGGCACTTCCTCAAAGACCACGTGGAGCAGGGAACCATCAAGTTGAGGTACCTCCCCACTGACCAGATGGTGGCTGACATGTTCAACAAACCCCTCCCAGGACCAGCATTGACAAGGCACCGAACTCCGAAGTGCAATCCATGGAGGACAAGACCCAATGCAACGCTTCATCCCGTAGCTACCTTAGGGGGAGTATCGTAAGTAATACCTTATAATTATTAGTTACAGATAGCTATTGTAAGCTATTCTAGATATGATTTGTACATGTCTAGATCGGACATACCGATAAACTGTTTGATTCGGTAAAGAGCTGTCGCTAGGCTACAACTATATTCACTTGTATTGTCCCGAAACCACGCCTCGGGCTGGTTGTCTGTGTGACTATCCTATTTGCGCGAATGTGACTATAACTACGTTTGCGTGAGTTACCCTCCACAATTATCGTGTCTGCACGGTTCAACAATGTTGACGCGCCGGAGCAGCAACCAGACTAGCTACAGTTCCTAGCAAATATTGTCTAGCAACTAGCCGCCAAGGTCGAAAGTCTCTCCCTCGCAGCCGCGCCAACAACAACGACTAACTCAGCTAACCCACAGCCGAATTGAACTGAGCTGCGGGTAGACGACACGAGCACGACGCTGAACAAGCTGGCAATAACGATAATCCCACGGAGTAGATATACCCAACACAGCGGACATACCACGCTTAACGAACGTTCGCGGAGTGCCTTGTCGGTTGGAGGGAGGGGGCGACCTTCCGTGCGGTCCTTGAGCTTGGCCTTGTTCTTGTCCGGCTTGTCGCTTGGTTAGTCCGGTCTGTTTGGTCTAGGCTTGTGTGCCTTGAGTTTGGATGTTGTTTGCGCTTTATCGGTTGCGATGATGTTGACTTCGACTCGTCTGTCTTCCAAGGCCGATAAGAGGCCATCGACAATGGAGTTTCCGCCGCGTTCGGAGATGGAGTCGAAGCATCTCGAGTAGACGAGTCGCTCGGCAACTCGTTCTTCTCCCGTAAGAATCTTCTTAACCTTGAGGCGTTTGATGCCTCGCGCTTCCCCCGCCGAGGCAAGTGTTTCATGTGTACGGGTCGTTACGTCGATGAGGGTATATGCGTAGGCTTTCTCGTCCGGGGCGGAGGTGACCGAGCGAATCTTTTCCATAGCGCCTTTGAGCTGGTTGTCCGCTATTGTCCTCCCTTCTCTCACGTAAAAAGGAGAAGAGGGTGTATAAAGCGCCCGGCGCCACGCTCGCTCCACCCAACTTTCAGTCTCACCTAGCCTTCACCCTACCGATGCTCTAGACCGGATCTGGTTGTTTAAACCGACCCGCGAAAATTCGGCCCGTGTGTACTTTATTTAGTAATGTTATTGTTATTCTAGAGGCAACGCCGCAATGCTCACCTAAGTTAGCGGGGAGCTTACTTTTCCCACGGCGAAAGGGGCGAGTCAATACGAGCAGCGCCCGGCCATGCTTTTGCGTGTCTACACGCTCCTAACAGCCATGTTGGCTTTGCTTCTTCCTCGCCGGTCGCTCTCATGCGTCGGCTAATTCGCCCGTGGACAGTTTTTCCCGCTACATGTCAGAATAGTATATTACGCAGTAGATTTGGAACCGCTTCATATCGGCAACTCGCCGGCAGCGGCACGTTATTGTGAGCGCATGTCGCTACACCTACCCGGTCTGAGACACGCGCTACAAGCACTACACCTTCGACCAAGATGGCACCTTCCTCGACGCAAGATAGGACGACGTCAAGACCTCGGCTACCTTGAGGGGGGGTGTTAGCACTAGCATCCCATTGCGTAATGCTTATGTACAAGGTAGCTATTTGTCATCCTAGCACTTAGTGTTATGCTATTAGCGGTACTCTATACCCTATTAGTGGCGGTCGGCCGGCCTTGCCGGTGACTTCGCCGGCCGCCATCTCTCTCCTTCTCACTTATATAGTCACCACTGCCGGCCCCCTAACCTACGTGTAGCTATCCGTTCCCGACTCCGACATGTTATGCGCCCTCCACAAAGTTACACTAGAGAAGAGCATGTGTAAAGTGCTCGGCGCCACGCTAGTCCTACCTACTCCCACGTAAAAAAGAGTAGAGCGTGTGTAAAGCGCTCGGCGCCACGCTAGTAATTCATCGTCCGACCGACACCACGCTTCGCCTTCGACCTGGTTGTCCGCGATTGTCCTCCCTTCTCTCACGTAAAAAGGAGAAGAGGGTGTATAAAGCGCCCGGCGCCACGCTCGCTCCACCCAACTTTCAGTCTCACCTAGCCTTCACCCTACCAATGCTCTAGACCGGATCCGGTTGTTTAAACCGACCCGCGAAAATTCGGCCCGTGCGTACTTTATTTAGTAATGTTACTGTTTTTTCCAGAGGCAACGCCGCAATGCTCACCTAAGTTAGCGGGGAGCTTACTTTTCCCACGGCGAAAGGGGCGAGTCAATACGAGCAGCGCCCGGCTATGCTTTTGCGTGTCTACACGCTCCTAACAGCCATGTTGGCTTTGCTTCTTCCTCGCCGGTCGCTCTCATGCGTCGGCTAATTCGCGCCGGGGTACAATAAGTTTCCTCTCTAACCATGTTCAAGACACGCCAACCTATACCGGCAGTACAAATCTACCCAATCCGCCCAACTATGGTCCGCTACATGCTCGAAATTGCTGGCTGCAACAACCGGTACGCCGACTCATCGATCCGCCCCTACATGCAGCGCCTACTAGGAACGGATACCCTTGGAGCCAAGGCACTCGAATTACTTACATCAGCATGGGCTATGAGCACGTCCGAGACATATGGCAGAACGATCAAACCATATTTCGAGTTTTGCGATAGACAAGGTCTACCACTACCGGCCACTACGGCAGCTATCATTGCGCGCTACATTGCATGGTCGGAGAACTCGCCATCAAGGCGACAAGTATGCAGCCTTGCCTTTCAATAATGAACGGCTTCTTGAGACACCACGGCGCCGAACCACTCGCCAAGGGCGAAATAGTAGGAAAATTCAGACGTGGACTCGCGGTGTCCTAGGTCTCCCTTTACCCGACCAGAACGCACATGTACCTCTCAGCTCGGATTGTAGGCTCATCGCTATGTATCGCCTATTACCTACGCACGAAACTCACGGGCACTTGGGCGCAAGCTCAGTTTGACATCATTCCTCTATTCAAAGCATGTATGGCGACTGCGATTATGTTACCTTTTTTATCGGGGGGGAGCATGAGTTGAGTGCCGATCGGGTGACCTTCAATGTTCACCAACCACTGTAATCCTTCGCTACCACTCAACAAGAAACGGACAGGGCAGTACTTCCATGGAGCGAAAGCTAGTATTTGAACTACTAACTCATCTCGCCTAAAGATCGCGGCACTACTAACTTAGCAAGCAAAACTTATTTTGGACAGCAATTGACCTTGCGGAGTGCTCATGGGACTCGCCCCAAACCTAGCCCTAGGGTATACCTAACTAGCGTTCGAAGTATGGGTGATGAGTAAGCTGTTTAATGTCGGCTCTTTTGCTTTCAAAGTTGGTTGGTCGGCATGAGCGAAATTGCCGATGGGGCTCTATTTTGGACGATAGCACACGAAGCAACCCACTCAGAGCCTACCACAGTCACAATCAGCCGAAATAACCACACGGCGATAATGTGACCTCGTGTGTGGCTGTAATTATAATAGGTGCGGTTATGCCCTTTTCGGAAGTGGGCGTCGGCGGGATGCCGCGCTTACCCGGGGCGGCGTACGAGCCGGTACCCTGTCCCCGCTCCCTCGCTGCGGTACATGCCTTTCCGGGGCTAGATGGGCGTCAATCCATCTGAACTGCGGCATGGGCGCTATTAGTTACATTTGAGAAGTGATAGCTAGGGGTAGGTGGAGATTTCTCGACCTTACCAGTTGAGCTAGACTAGGCGGTAGGCCCGGCTATGAACATAGTAAAATAGGGTCACCGCGTGACGATCTCACTTGTCGCACCCAAGTAGCGATACGCGGGTTCACCACTAGCAAAATCTACCCACACATCACTAAAGAGTTTGTGAAGATGATGTGGGGTGAACTGCGCGAGAAATATGAAAGGAAGCGTCCCAAAAGTGGGTTGATAGTGATAGTGTCGAAATTCTATCCTCCTTTTTGTCTATTTTGGTAGTGGGCCGTGATCGTCAAGCCCACCGTCCTGCCTTGTGAGACTAGAACTTCCGCCCTCCAGCCTGGACATCTACGAGGGCCCTAACAAAGCTTCTAGAGTAGGGTTTTTTCCTAGGATACTTTCGTCCGGCCGGTAACGGTGGGACTAAGTCGGTTATTTTTCAAATTACGTTCATGTCCAAAATATGGGTGTTGGGCGATTAGTCATTGCGAACTCACCATTCAATGCTTAGGATAAACCCTCACATCATGGCTTCGCCTCGTACTTCGCGCAAAACATGAACAACAACCGGAAGGTTTCTCGTGGACCTCCCACTCATTACGCAAGGGTGCCGCAACAATAGCGTGCGGCATCGGTACCCCGATAGAGAAGATCATGCTCTTTGGTGGTTGGGCGCGAGTGTGGCGGTTAGCCTCTAAAAGCTAAACGCTAGCACAAATCTGTTCTAGTCTGTCTAGTTCTGTTGTTGCAAGATGGCAAAAGATGTTGTCGAGAGGAAATGGTGAAAGATGTTTCACTGCTATACTTAGGCAGTAGATGTTGTAAGTGAACAAAGGAATTGTTAAAAGGTTCTGTCACCTCCCTCTACTGCACTGGGCTTAAATAGGTTTCAGCCCAGACTAATCACGCATGCAAGCTACGCTTACGTGTCAGGCGTTAGGGCTGTCTAACCGTCGTCATCCGCCTCGAGACGCGGCCTGCCTAGCATTGGGTTTCACGACGCGGCTCCTTCTGCATCGAAGAGCTCGCTTTGGCGCGTCATCTGGCTGGTTAGATTAATTATGCATATCTGTACGTACCGGGAGGTACTGGTCGTACTGTAGCATCAGCACCATTATAATATTGCAGTAGCGACGTACCCACGAGTATACGTCCGTCCTGTGGAAAAGCACGATTTGGTATCCGTAACGAGTACATGTACAATGTCCTGCAATGTACTGTTGCAAGACTGTACTCGTCACACTCGTACCCTGCCCCTCTTAACAGATCAATGAGGCCGCCGCGAGGCAGACCTCCGTGGTTCTTGGCTCCTTTATTGAAGCAGTTACTGGGACTCATGAATACGCGCTGGGTGAGCGTGCATGAAATCGGTGTACGCCTGAGTCTTGGCAAATTTGTGCCATTGGGGCGTCTCCAAGAATTCTTGTAACGCAATTGTTCAATGCACCTCGTTCAAACGGTGCCAGACAGGTGGAATGTCGTCATCACTGAAGTGCGTCATGAAGAGCAAATATTTACCTCGTCGTCCAGGTAGCGACTTAATGTACACAACAGAGATGTGCGAGACGTCAAACTCCTCGTCGTCTCCTTCAGGTATAGTCACCGGGACAGCTGGTCGTAGCGGAGCGGTAGAACAGGGTCGTAAGTTGTTAACATGGAACACATGATGTAAGCGTACTGTCGCTGGTAGTTTCAATCTGTAACTGTGTTTCCCAATATGCTCCTCCACTGGAAAAGGGCCGAGCTGTCTGTCTCTGAGTTTCCGGTTCGGTTGTCCTCGCAGAAAAAGATTTGCTGTGACGACTGACACCTTGTCTCCCTTAGCGAATTGTGGCGCTGTAGACGGTTCTGTGCGCGCTTGCATCTCGTCCTTGTGTAGCTGTAACACTGAGCGTACCAGGGTGTGTACTTCCTGTAACAATCTCAACCGTTCTGTTGCATCTTGCGAAATTGGAATCGATGGTCGCATGCTGAAGAGCAGGTCAGGAGGCTCCTCTGGAGAAAAGCCAAAGTTAGCCTCGAACGGTGTGTGCTCAATTCCGAGTGCACGCGAAGCGTTGTACGCAAACTCCACTTGCGGTAGTAATGTCGACCAATCAGAGCCATCATAGCAACATAAGCAACGAAGAAGCTGCTCAAACGTGCTGTTCACGCGCTCTGTCAACCCGTCTGTTTCTGGGTGTCGGCTAGAAGACATGTTCAGACGCGTTCCAAGGCGTCTCCAGAGTGTTTGCCAGAAAGCGCTGACAAATTTCGGGTCGCGGTCGATGATGAGCACGCGGGGAAGTCCATGTAAGCGGTAGACTCCCTGTAAAAACAAAGTGGCAGTTTCTTCGGCAGTAATCGACTCTGTACATGGCAGAAAATGGGCCATTCGAGTTAGATGGTCTACTACAATCAGCACATTGTTAAAGCCGTTGCTTTCAGGCAGGTGTGCCAGGTAGTCAAGACCAATCGTGTGCCACGGTCTGGGTGGAATAGGCAATGGGTAAAGAGTCGCAGCCATCTGCGGTCGAATCTTCGCTCGTCGACACACGACGCAGCGTTCACAAAAGTCTTTCACGTCTTGGCGGATTCGTTTCCACCAGAATCTGTCGAGTGCTTTAGCAAGAGTGCTAGCAACTCCTCTGTGACCAGCTGACGAACTTTCGTGCAGCTCTGTGATCAATCTCAGTCGGAGCTCAGAGTTCTGTGGAATACAGAGGCGATTGAGGCGCCAAAAGTATCCGTCTCTGGCTTCTATCCGACTGTCTCTTGTCCACTCACCATCGTCCCCATAAAACGAATCTTGTGAGAACCCCTCGCGAATGAGATCAGCGAACTCAGGGCTCAGCTGTAGCGCATCAACAATAAGTGAATTTAGCTGTGCGTCTTCAAACAGCAGCTGGGACTTCCGTCGTAATTCTCGATCTGACGGAACCTCGCCATCCCAAAATAAGGGTACTGTGGCCTGAGGTACGAAGTCTGGACGCCGGCTTAACGGGTCAGCTTCATTCAGAGCTCCCTTGCGATATGCAAGTGTCATCGAGCCCACAAACGGTTGCAAATCCCGCAGGTATCTTGCTTGCCGCTTGTTCAACCTGTTGTTCGGTTGCCTGAGCAGATGTCGCAGTGTGTCGTGGTCTATTACGACAAGGAACTTAGAACATCCTTCAAGATAACACCTCCAATGCTTGACAGCTTCGCATACGGCCAAAGCTTCTAAGTCGTACGCAGAGTAAGTGTTACCACGCTCAGCTAGATTCAGCTTGCGCGCCCAGTAAGAGACTCGTTGAAGACCGCCTCCTTGGTCTTGCAACAGGACTGCTGCAATCCCCACTGTTGAAGCATCTGTAGCCACGGTGAACGTCGCGTCCGAGCCGACCTCCGGAAGGATCAGGCATGGCGCGGAAATGAGCCGTAACTTGAGAGTCTCGAAGGCTTCCAAACAGGCAGGCGTCAGCGTAACCTTCTGTGGCTGGGACTTCCGCAGTAAGTCCGTCAATGGAGCCGTAAGGTCGCTAAAGTGGTGTATGAATCTGGCATAGAAGTTGCAGAACTGTACGAAACTGCGAACCTCCTTCTGCGTCTTGGGCACTGGCCAGTCTGCAACGGCCTCGACTTTCTTTGTGGAAACCGAAATTTTACCGGCTGACACAGTGTAGCCCAGGTATTCCATCTGTTGTAATCCGAAGAAGCATTTCTTAAGGCGTAATTTCAGCCCTTCCTCCTTGAATCGCTGCAGCACTAGACGTAGGTGCTCCAGGTGCTCCTCCAGTGTTCGACTGAAAATGCAGACATCATCCAGGTAGACTGTCACGAACTTATGTAAAAAGTCGCGAAGAATGTCGTTCATCATCCTCTGAAATGTAGCTGGTGCGTTGCACAGCCCAAACGGCATGGCGACCCATTCCATTAAACCATCAGGGGTCTGAAAAGCCGTCTTGTGAACGTCCTGATCACGCACTCGAACTTGCCAGAATCCCGAAGCGAGGTCGAGGTGTGTGTAAAAATTCGCGTCCTTAAGTTCGTCCAGGGTATCATCCACACGCGGTAGCGGGTAAGCATCTTTACGCGACTAAACCAGCTTCCACTGCGTCTTTGAGCTGTCGATTAAGCTCAGCGCGCTCTGCGGGTGACAATCTGTTCAGACGTTGACGTCGCATTGGGCCAATTGTTTCAATGGGATGATCCCACTGTCGGCTTACAGGTGGAGAGTCGACAGGTTGCAGTAACTCCGGGAAGTCATCGAAGAGTAACGACCGGAAGTTGTCACGTTGTTCTGCAGTTAGCTCCTCTCCAGTGTGAAAGTCTGTCGGTTCTTTAGCGGCTGACGTGAGTTCAATGACGTAAAAATCAGCATGACGTCCTTTGCTGCGGCGCGTCTTGCGCATTAGCTTCTGAACTTTCGTAGACGACAGGAGTAGACACTCAGGGCGTCGTTCCTCGAGCGTAGTCTCCACAGCTGTGCCGTCCATTAGTGTAAAAATTCTGGTTGTACCAAACTGTAAAGAGGCATGTTCATCATCAAGCCATGGTAAACCCAGGATTAAATCAGCTGTGCGTAAATCACGTAAGACGTAGAAAGTCCGTTGAAATTCGTGTCGAGCCAGCTCAAAAGTGACGTCACAGACTGTTGTAGAAGTCACTCGCTGTCCGTTAGCGAGTCGAACTGGAGTCTTACTGGCAGACTTCCGAGTCTGTAAAGCAAAGCGTCGTACAAAGTCCTCTGACACAAAATCAAGCGTCGCAGCGCAGTCCACTAATCCAGAAATTTGGTGTCCGCCATCAGGAGTTTTCACAGTCAGCTCAGTTCGAATTAACGGGCGAGCTTCCGTGAGGTCAGTCAGTAGAGCTGTAGCTGGCGAAGAAAATTGTCGCAGCGTAGCGATGGAAGGTTCCGCGTTGTCTGAAGGTACAGGTACCGAGTCGGGTTGATCAGGTGCTGCAGGTTCTGGTGAGTCGTTAAACGCACAATCTGCGTCGACTAACCACAGCTGTACATGCCAAGGGGCTGGAGCAACCACCTCCTGTTGCGCTGGGTTCTCCAGTGACTGACGAGTAAAAAGCTGTGTTCTCGCTGGGAATTCTTGGTAGAGTTTCCAGTGCTTAGTCACTTGAGTAAATTTTGCCCATTTCGGTAGTACAAATACAGCCATCGTAGATGTCGGAGATGTTCGACGACAATCTTCAAAATGCTGCGCAATCTGCTCAGCTAACTCCCAGGGTGGGTTGATGAACACCCGTTCTCCTGACAAATCTCTGTCTAGAATCGAGTCACTCGGCGAACAGTGAGGTAAGTCACTGTGCGAGTTAAGACCTTCATCATCAGCACATCCCTCCAATGTGAAGTTGAATCGTGCATGCAGAGGGTCAAAGACTGAGTCAACCAGTTTCCAATCAACTGAACGTCTGGTTACAGTTTTACGACTCTGTCTCTGCTTAGTCTGACGACGACGACCTGCTACTAGCGTTACATGTGTCGTGACTGTAGTCGATGGAGGTGCCGAAGGTGTTTCGACGACCTCTGTCGCTAACAGTGTCTCAGAATGAACAGTAGATGTAGCCGGCTGCTCCAGTTCATTTGTAGAACAGCCTTGCCACCATCATTGCTTCTTAGGTTCCATCGGTGCCTTGCCCTTGAACTCCGGACATTGGAACAGACGGTGTCCCTTCTTGTGGCACTTGAAGCAGAGTCCCTCGTCCATGTGTCGCTTACGCTCCTCAGCTGTCATCGCATTTGCGAGTGTGTTAAAATTTTCGCGACCAGATGTCTGACCACGTCCACCATTGTTGCCACCACGACCACCATTGTTGCCACCACCACGTCCACGTCCGCGGCCACGACCACGGCCACCTTTATTACGTTTCCAGACGTTAGCGGCTTCCTCGAGAGGGTCATCAAAGTTGCGCTTGCGTGAAGGCTGGGCAGATGGTCCAGCAGCAGACCTCGTATTGCTGAGTTCCGGCGAGTCTGTCACAACGTCATTCAAAAAGTTTTGCAGCTCCACTAGCGTAGTCTGGTATCCCTTCTGAGCTCGGTGTGATTTAGCCAGATGCTGGAGCGTAGAGTTCGCTAGGCCATTAATGAAGCGTACGCACTGTACATCAGCTGTCAGGTGTTGACGAGACCGACGTAAGTAGTCGTTGTATTGCTTAGTGAAGGCCGCGTAACTCATCGTGCTGCTCTGCGTAAAGCTTAGCAAAGCGTTAATTGCGTCGTCCTTGATGTTCGGAAGAAACATTGACTTGCGTAACTCCGTAACAAGCTCGTCGTACGTAGATGGAATTGGGGGCTGATTTTTCCGGTTCAACCACCAACCACCCAGGTGTCCAGCAAACTGTGAAGTAACCCAGAACACTGCGTCGTACGAGTCAGCCGTAATCCCAAGCATAACAAAACGCTGAGGCTGTGCTTCGAGCCAATCCTCTAGTACATGAGGTACCTGACCAGTCTGGTACGGTGAAGTAATTGCAGCCTTACGCTGAGTCTCCGTGAGGGTCACAGATAGTCCAGCCAAGTTGTGGGTAGGCATCGGCATTCCCACTCGTAAATCCGTAGGTCCCTCACCAGTCAGTCGATTAATGTGTCCACGAATCAGCAGCCAGACGGAACCAGAGTCGACCGTTGTAAACCGGCAGTACATGTGGAACTGTCTCGGGATAGACGCGTCATCAAACAGGACTGGATTGTGTTGACGTATCGCACGGAAAAAGAGTTCCCACTGAGTCACGTAACCAAAGTGAAGTAACTCACTCTTGTGCTTCTCGGCACGAAGTAATCCTTTCTGTGCGGGCGTAAGTGTCAGACCGTCGATGTTGATGGTTTCCGGGACGACGTAAGTGCCATCCGGATTAACTGTCGACTGTGCTAAAACAGCCTGCTCGACCCAGCAGGTGTTCGTAAGTTGTTCGTAGCAAACAGGACATGAATAGACGCTGAGTACACGTAGACAAGCTGTCGTCCTTGAGGTAGCGTAACAACAACAGGTTCACCACTTAACAGCGTCAAATCATCCGGTGTCAAAACAAGACCGGTCTCCTCGTGTAACTCGCGAATAGCAGCGTCGACAGGCTCTTCGTTAGGCAAGACAGAACCAGCTGGGAACCAAGTTTTACCAGAACGAGGCTCACGCTGAAACACCAACTTCAAGTCCGACGGTTTAGTTCCTCCAACGTGAATTACCAACACCACGTAATGTCCAGCTCCTAGAGAAGCCATCTCAACTCAATCAAACAACGTCGAGCAGATCAACGAGCAATGAAAGCGTGCGTCGACCAAAGAGCTCCGAAACCAGTGTGGCGGTTAGCCTCTGAAAGCTAAACGCTAGCACAAATCTGTTCTAGTCTGTCTAGTTCTGTTGTTGCAAGATGGCAAAAGATGTTGTCGAGAGGAAATGGTGAAAGATGTTTCACTGCTGTACTTAGGCAGTAGATGTTGTAAGTGAACAAAGGAATTGTTAAAAGGTTCTGTCACCTCCCTCTACTGCACTGGGCTTAAATAGGTTTCAGCCCAGACTAATCACGCCTGCAAGCTACGCTTACGTGTCAGGCGTTAGGGCTGTCTAACCGTCGTCATCCGCCTCGAGACGCGGCCTGCCTAGCATTGGGTTTCACGACGCGGCTCCTTCTGCATCGAAGAGCTCGCTTTGGCGCGTCATCTGGCTGGTTAGATTAATTATGCATATCTGTACGTACCGGGAGGTACTGGTCGTACTGTAGCATCAGCACCATTATAATATTGCAGTAGCGACGTACCCACGAGTATACGTCCGTCCTGTGGAAAAGCACGATTTGGTATCCGTAACGAGTACATGTACAATGTCCTGCAATGTACTGTTGCATGACTGTACTCGTCACACGAGAGTCGGACGCAGTCCTCGACTACATCGACTCAACAGTACTCCAAAGCCCGGGACCTTTGCAACTATTTGGTTGGGTGATCCATGCCGGAGTCCCGCCCATCGTCACACGTTAGTCGGCGACTGATGGCATAATTGAGCCACAACACAACTTAAATTTCTCATGTTGGTAATATACACTTTTCCCATAAAGTCCGTTACTCCTTAAATAGGGCCTTTCGCGTAGGGCGGGTGTTTACCATGTAGGGTTTTTAGAGTTTAACTGTACTTTAGCTCGTTGAAAAGGCGGGCCGAAACTTGTGTTGACGGTGAAGTTAAGGTGGAAGCGGGGCACAAATGGGGCCCGTCGCGGCTATGATATGACGTATTAGGGTTTGCGGCCCAACCCCTATTTCGGGGTATACCCTGATTCGGGCGCCCCGGAATTCGGACTTTTCACACTTTGGCTCGTGAAAAATCACGAAATGGGCGGCACAACATGCGGCTTTTATGATCCCGGCATGTTGTCCGCAAACATGGGAGCACGTGGGTGTGATGATATGTGCCGGTAAAATGCTTGACTTGAGTGGGATCGGGGCCGGAAAACCACAACTTGGGAGGCTTAAAAAAAGCCTAACTTCGCCGCACGGTGTCCGATTCGAGCAAACTAAGTTGCAAATGGAAGCAAGTATAAGTTTTCAACTTATTATTTACGCTTATTTATTATTATTTAACTTATTATTTACGCCTATTGGCCGGTTTTCGCGTCAAATCCGCCGTCCGATGTCATCAAGGCCCTCGTACAGCCGACTAAAGCTTTTAGGGTTTCAAAATCTGCCACATTCGCGCGGGGCTAGCAACCTCTAGACATGTGGTACCCGCATACCCGCTCCGCCAATACGCTCAACAATCAGCGCTCTATATTTCTTCTTTTCACGGCGTTGCCTATTTCATGCCCCATGATGGCATGGTGCCGTGCCCTTTGCCGCCGGCCATATAAACGCCCGTGCTAGGGTACTTTGAAAGCTCCCCGCCATTTTTCACGCCCGGCGATGCGCAAGTTTTTAAGGCCAATTATCCGCGCGCCAGGGTGCTTAAACTCCAAGTCAACCGCGCCTCAAGCCCAATAGGCCCCTAGCCCGTGCTCCTTGGTTGTATTTCCGAGCACGTGGCAAGATAAACTAGTGCACACGACATGCCATTATCGGTGTCGCCGCTTTGTAGACGTCCGGGCGCAACAAATTCAGCAGATACTAGTGCAATTGTGCAAACATGCTGAGAACCCAGTGCCGAGTAGTCTCCCGGCTTGTCGCGACACTACGTGTACCGAGCCACGCATAGAGGCGTGCATAACATGCACATCCACGAATTTCGGCCCGCAAAATATGGGCCGAAAATTCAACGTGGGTGTCTGTTTACATATCCCTCCGTAGGACTACTAATGGACACATATGTACGCTAGACTCCGGGGGAGTCTTGGCCCTCCACCTATAGGTGTTCGCTATAGGTTTTCGCCGCTCAATCTTGATGCGATGCGATGGGTTCATATACACAATATGTTCCTATCGGGTACCGACTTTTGGCGGTACTTGGATAAGGCGTACAGCTCCGTTCCGAGAAGCGGCGGTTCTATCCCCCTTCATGCCATTTCGTGTGTACATGGATTAATAGGTTATGGGCCCTCCGCGTTTACGCGGGGTTTACTAGGGCACCGGCCGGAGTTTGTCCATTAAGGGGGAGTGTTTACATATCCCTCCGTAGGACTACTAATGGACACATCTCTACGCTAGACTCCGGGGGAGTCTTGGCCTTCCACCTATAGGTGTTCGCTATAGGTGTTCGCCGCTCAGTCGCGATGCGATGTGATGGGTTCATATACACAATATGTTCCTATCGGGTACCGACTTTTGGCGGTACTTGGATAAGGCGTACAACTCCGTTCCGGGAAGCGGCGGTTCTATCCCCCTTCATGCCATTCCGTGTGTCCATGGATTAATAGTGCCCACAATAATTGGGGCGTGCCGATAGAGGTGCTCACGTCCGTGACCAACGCGCCGTGGTGTGCTGTTCGAAAACCATCATTCTACCCCCCAATCGAGTTGCATGGACATCGCGGCAATGTGTGGCGGGTAATTAAATGCGTGCCGCTAGTAACGGACTTTATTATGGGAAGAGTGTAGAGGCTTGAATTACATGGCTAGAATTACGCATTACCATGCGGTATCTCCGACGGTACACCTCCCCTAACG
>JAPMLY010001346.1:56475-78842 GCA_026401115.1 Tetraselmis chui
TGATTTGAATCTAGTGCCTCGGGGATATGTGTATGATAAGTACTACATTTGTATGACTAATCGTACACCAAAGTCTCGTAAAAAACGGGTCAGCCCCACGCGAGGAAAAGTTAGTACTTCGTCAAACTTTGGCAGCGTGTACCTGAGGGTGTTCTCTGCTTAACTCCGTTGACTCGGAACCTGGGGTGGTGCGGAAGCAGTTCAAACGTGCAATTTGCCGAGATCGCAAGTCGGCGACCCACCACCATCACCTTGAGGAAGACCGTAACGACAGGAGCGCGCGTCTCCGCCCGTAGAGCCCCCCTTCAGCCCCTAAATGATGGTGCACAACGACAACAACCTGACCGAACCTACGGGCTAGTCGGCGAGTCTATCGGTGAAGGCCTGTGGGTGGCAATTTGGGATAGCATGCCGCCGAGACACGAGTCGGCTCGCGCTTTTCGCGTCGAATCCGACAACGCAGGCCGTTTAACCCCAGCACCAACACAAACCAGCAACGCACAACGCGTTGCAGTGCGAATGCCCTTTCAACCCCCCCGGCCAACGGTGCAAATTCCCGGTGCAGCTACGGAGAGTGCGTTACTGGTACCAATTATTACAGGGTCGGTAGTGAGTGATACCGGTCCGCCGACTATCGAACCCACACTACCTATCGACCTTTTGTCGGGGGGGTCCTCCGCTAACTCCACCTCCAGCGACACATCGCCACCTAACGAGGTGGGGGAGATACCCGGCAACACCAGCGAAGCCCTCGATATGGAGGTCGGCTCGTCCGACGACGATGGCGACCCCGCTCTCCCCGACGATACCGCCAAGGACGCCGTGTGGGTCCCACCCGTACCTGGCGACACCGTCACATTACGTCAACCCATGACAATAAACCCAATACCGAGGATGCTCGTGGGTTTCACATCAACGAGCACCGTGGGTTTCTCCTTCTTGTCATTTCTGTGTGAAGCTATGGGCAAGGTCAACGATCGTGCAAACCGCACCGCGCGTCTTAGTCGGTCATTAATTTGTGCGGGGGCGTTTGTTAGGTGCGAGCTTGTAAGCCATGAGGTGAATGTTGCATCGAAATTGCTCAAGGTCCGCCATTACTTTATCATTTTACCCCATGATATGCTCAACCCCATAACTCACGGAATTGGTGTGTTTTCGTACTTGCACCGAAGGTAGATTGGCACACACACAGTTTGACACACACCGTGTGTGTGTGTGTGTGTCAGTGTGTAATGTGTGTGTGCCTGTGTGTGTGCGTGTGTGTGTGTGCTTGTGCGTGTGTGTGTGTGTGTGTGTGTGTGTGTGTGTGTGTGTCAGTGTGTGTGTGCCTGTGTGTGTGCGTGTATGTGTGTGTGTGTGTGTGTGCTTGTGCGCGTGTGTGTGTGTGTGTGTGTGTGTGTGTGTGTGTGTGTGTGTGTGTGTGTGTGTGTGTGTATTAGTGTAGGTGTGCCAGTGTGTGTGTGTCACTGTGTATTTGTGTCTGTGTGTGCGCATGTGTGCCTGTGCGTCAGTGTGTGTGTGTGTGTGTGTGTGAGAGAGTGTATCAGTGAAGGCTGTAATTATAATCACGAAAATGTTAACCATTATTGTCATTGTCTCCAGGCAATAAGCACAACTGTTATGTCCTTATCCGGCCGGCAGACTTCATCAGCAATGTATGCATCGCGCATGGTCGCGGTTAATGCAAGGTGGTGCGATCAGATAGATTACTTTTCAGAGGGGATGCTCGCGTTTATCCAGTGTTTACAGGTAGTATGCACAGCCACATCTGTCCTAGCAACTTCACCATACAGTCGGAACAAAAGAGAGTTGGTTCCGACTAGCGACTACATTACCCAGTATTTGCGCTACCGATTGTTGGGAGCTAATCAAGTTTCACGTCTCCGCTTCCCACCCCTACTCAGCTCTAACTATCAAGAACTTCGCTGAGATTTTAACTAAGACTTTGGTCTACAACGGGCTACACGATCACGCTGTGCCGGCCCAACGTCGGGGAAGGACATTATCCGTACCTTTGGCCGAACCGAAACGGATCCTCCAAGACGAGCGCGCCCACGTCCCCGGTAACTTGGGCCGCTCCAAAAAGGGCCGAAGCAAGCAAGCTCGCTGCCTCCGGTGCTACCGCGACGAGGGTGTCCTTCACTAGACGTCTTTTTACTGCGTGCAGTGTGAGATTCCCTTGTGTATGCCCGGCTCCCGCTACAGCCTCTACTGCTTCGAGCACCACATGCGACTAGACCCGGTCGCCCTTGGCAACATGAACCGGGTCCGCACGGAATAAACACGCCCCACTGATCCGCCCCCGCTATCCAATATCCTTCTCGCCTCCACTGTTAGGCGGGCGTGGTGATATCATACCGTAGGATAGGGATGGTCGCTCGATATGTAGCCGAAGTCGGTGGTGCAGACGACACTGAGCTTAGGCGTGTCTGCCGCTACTTTAGATATTCACTGACTGTACTTAGCGGTATTTAACAGAAAAAGTACTGATTATGAAAACGCGTAATCATACAGGCCGATGTATGATATATCATATCATACACATATCCCCGAGGCACTAGAGGTTTGCATATCCAATATCATGAGTACGGGACAGTAACTCTAGCGGTTACTGTTACCGTTAATATCGGCGCGTCTCACCTGCAGGGCAACCACCTTGCCCGAGCAGTTAGACGCAGCCAACGACCAACGACTTCCCCAACGGTCAGCTCTAGCTAGCCCGTGCCTTATAAGCCGTAGCTAGCCACGAGCCTAGGCACTCTCTGCTTTCGCGCTCAGCCAATCTAGGCTTCGCGCGAATGCAGTCTCGACTCTCGTAGTCGAGCAGGGTGTCAGTTTTACCTTTTCGTCCCATGCGCACTCGAGCGTCACGCGACACTTCCCCTCATTCAGCTACGCAGTTCCACAACATGCAGCCTGAGCATTCTACATCCGCCGCATCGGCCGACCCTCACGCTACCTCACTCGAACAACGCACAGCCGAACAGATTCGTACGGCAGTTTTGGCATCGGAACAACGGCTTACTGAGCAGTTTTTGGCGGCTAACGCTGCCTTACTCGCCCAGCTCCAGCAGACGACAGCCACACCCGCTACTACTGATCAACAACAGTCCATTGCCGCCGACGCGACAGCGACGGAGGGTGGTACGGCGGCCCCTATCGAGCCACCTATCGACCTGCTTGACGACGAACCCGACCCCACGGCGTCCGAATTCGTCGACTTCTCCTACTACGGCGAGGTCATCCCGGCCGGCCTCGAACGTCCCCCTCGCGACGTCGAGGAGCCACGTCTGTGGACTCTCACGGACGACACCGCCCGAGCTCTAAGCGACAAGCGCACCCAAGCAGCGTACGACGAATACCTACACATCGGGTGCTATGCCTTCTTCGACAGTTGCGCCAACGCGGCAATTGGTGAGGCTTTGGACACGTTGTCGCACGGCCCACCTCTACCGACAGAGCAGGCGGCAGCGATTGCCCTCATCCGAGCGGGTCATCGCACCCACACAGCGACGGAGGAGGCCGCCGGTACTAGATTGGGCTTCCTCCGCCTCACTAAGGGCGGACAAACGAGCACAGATGCGGACCGCGTGTTCGCCGAATTGGCACACGAGCGCTTTTGCCGACCGCGTCCTACCGCGGTCTCCGGCCCATTGGACGCGCTACGCCAAGCTTTCGTCGACCGCGCGCTTGAAGTCAGCTTACACGCCGCCAGCAAGGCCGCTGCCGGCGCCGCTTTCACGAAGATCACGCCGGACAAACCTACCGGCCCCGACGCTCGAACCCGCAAAGCCGCCGCCGACAAACGCAAGGCCGCTGCTGCAGCAGCAGCCGCGGCACGAACCACCCTCCCCCGCAAGCCGACCGACTCGGCTAAAACCCCAAGCAAGAAATGATGGTGTGGCCCGCCGCGCCGATTCTTGCTCCCCGACATCTTCCTTCATGCGCCACCGCTGTCTCCACTCGCAGCAGGACGCATATGGAATGGGCGTGGCGTTCGCTTCGCGGTGACGCTATTGTCACCGATCGCTCGGAAGGGCGCTCGGGGGCGTCGCGCTGACGTCGCCACTGATGGCAAGTAGGCGCATGGAGCCAGGTGCACAGATGAGGTGGCCGCCATTGAAGTTACGTGAGTGCCGATAGTTTCAGTTTATATGCCGTGTAGCGGTCGCTACCTCCGTGTCTTGATATCGAGTTTTTCACGTGTGCTGTTTTTTCGAGCTGGTGCTACGACGGGCCGCTGCTGTGTCGACGAGTCTGTGGCAGCAAAGGCGACGGAGGGATGTGCGCGTCAGTAGTGATGGTGCTCAGGGAAATATATACTCTGCTGTTAATGGAAGGTAACGCACCGACGCGCCACGACAGCTATCGGCAAAGACGTGGCTATGACTACGGGTACTAGCGAATATTATGTTCTAATATATACACTTATTCCATATAAAGTCTATTAATTATTATTATTATTTTTTTGCGCCCCCGGGATATGGGACTGGCAGAGAACCCGCACCGGCAAAGTCTGTTAATACTAGGACTAGCGGCATGCATTTAATTACCCGCCACACCCTGCCGCGATTGCCATGCGATTGGGGGGTAGAATTTTGATTTGCGAACAACACACCACGGCGCGTTGTTCAGTGATATGGGCACCTCTACCGTCACGCCCCAATTAATGTCGGCACACACGTTGGATTTGCATGCCATATTTTGCGGGCCGAAATTCGGGCATGTGCAAGTTATGCACGCCTCTATGCGTAGCTCAGTGCACGCAGTGTCGCGACAATCACGAAAACTACTCGACACTGGATTCTCGGCATGTTTGCACAATTGCACTAGTATCCACAGAGTATGTTGCGCCCGGCCGTCTACAGAGCGGCGACACCGAGAATGGCCTGTCGTATGCACTTGGTTTTCTTGCCACGTGCCGGGAAATACAAACAAGGAGCACGGGCTAGGGGCCTATTAGGCTTGAGGGGCGGTTGGCTTGCACTATAAGCACCCTAGCGCGCGGATCGGTGGCCCTTGAAGCTTGCGCGTCGCTAGGCGTGAAAAATGGCGGGGAGCTTGCAAAGTGCCCGCACGGGCTTTTGCTTTATTTGGTATGCGGCAAATGGCACTTCACAAGGCCATCATCGGGCATGAAACGGGCCACGCCGTGAATAGAAGAAATGTAGAGCGAAAATTCGAGTTACTTCATTTTGGTGTCGTGGCTCATTGGGAGGCTTTTCGAGGCGCTGTAATTTCTAAAAAGTTGTTCTCTAGTGACGATGCTTCGTTACCGTCGCGGTTCTTTTTTTTGGCCCCGTTTTGCAACTGTCGTTTTGGGGGGGCGCGAGGAGGGTACGGGCGTGTCTACACCGCCGGACCCAAGGAAGCCAGTCGGGAAGCAACACCATGGTAGGGCTCTCTTTACTTGCCGACTACGTCGCCAAGCTTCACCTCCCGGGGGGGGGGGGGGGGGGGGGGGGGGGGGGGGGGCATGTAAGCGGCAAGGAGGATGGTCGCGACGGGGGAGCGACAAGATCTAGCGGCGACAACCCTCGGGGTCAGTCGCCGCCGGAAAACCCGCACGGAGGGTTTTTGAAGATTTCCGTGCCCCGTGGCCCGTCGGATCCGGCCACGGTGACCCGCCTTCCCTCCTTTAACACCCACTACCGTTACTTAGCCATTGTCATTGTCAAACCCATTCTCATACTTAACATTAGAGAGTGTGGGCCCGGGTTACCGTGGAGGCACATACTCGACACAAGGATGCTCGGTAGACGCGCGATCGGATGTGGGAGGGTACGGGCGATGGACGGACTGTCGGACATGTACTCGGGTACTAGTGTGTAAAAATCGGGGGAATGAGGGGGGAAACAAAAAGTGCGGAGGCGGGAGCGCTGTTTTTCACTCTTTATATGTATCTTGGTATCCCACACATGTCCTCGAGGTGACGGGGGATCTCGACAAGGAGAAAAGTCGCGCCAGGAGGAGCGGCAACGACCGTGGGGCGGGGATTTCGAGATGCGGTGGCGGAATCGAAAGCGAATACGTGAGGAGGGTTTTTCGCCAGCCTTGCCACTCCAATCTTTGGCAAGACCGAATTTACGAGGGAGGTAGACTAGGGTGGTCCTTTGTCCCTCTCGAACGCCGATCGGCCTAGGCCGGTAGGCACCCCGGTTCGGTGTGGGCCGTGCATCTTGAAGGTCGAGCATCAGTTTCATTTTGCATTTCTTGACAAGTGGATTATTTCTAGGCCTGTTTTTCTTCATAACAAAATTATTTTTGTTGTTATTGCTTAGGCGGGGGAATATGGCAATTACTGCGGTTGCTTATAGTTTTTCAACCCCCGAGGAACGCCGGTACACATTGAAGATAGGTGTGTCGATAAGAAATGTACCCGGTCGAAGAGTACCCGGCCCAATCTTTACTTTTAAGTGTCCGAAATGGCTGAGCAAGTGATGGCCGTTAGACCGCAGCCGGTCTAGTTAGCTGGTATTGATGTAATGCAATTTGAATTTCAATTACCATCAATGAAGCCGCAAGGTCGCTTAAATGAAAGATCATCTTGGCGTAGAAGTTGCAGAATCGCACGAAAAAGCGAGCCTCCTTCTACGTCCTAGGCATCGGCCTGTCTCCAACGGCCTCGACTTTCTTAGTTGTAACTGAAATTTTACTAGCCGACACGAAGCAGCCCAAGTACTCTATCTCTTGAAGACCAAAGAAGCATTTTTGAAGATGCAACATCAAGCCTTCCTCCTTGAAACGTTGAAGCACAAGACGTAGGTGCTCGAGGTGCTCCTCCAAAGTGCGATTGTAGACATGGACGTCGTCGAGGTAGACCGTAACGAATTTGTGTAAAATTTCGCAGGAGTTCCTTTATCATCGGCTGAAACGTAGATGGCGGGCTGCACAGTCCAAGTTCAAGTGGCATGGCGACCCACTCCATGATGCCATCGGGTGTCTCAAACGCTATTTTGTGAACATCATCTTCGCGTAATCGAACTTGCCAGAAGCGAGACGCTAAGTCGAGATGGGTGTAAAAGTTCGCCTCCTTCAGTTCATCGAGGATGCCGTCCACACGCGGAAGGGGGTAAGCGCCCTTACGCGCAACTTCATGAAGGCCATGGTTATCGATGCAGAGTCGAAGAGAGCCATCAGCTTTATGCACAAAGATAATTGGCGAGCCGAGCTAGTTGTGACTCGGAGGAATTAAGCCAACCTCAACTGCGTCTTTGAGTTGTTAAGCTCAGCGCGCTTCGCAGGTGACATTATGTTAAGACGTTTGCGTTTCATCGGGCCATTTGTTTCATTGGGATGATCCCACTATCGGCTTACATCCGGCGAATCCATTGGTTGCAGTTACTTCGGGAACTCGGGAAGTCATCGTAGAGCATCGTCCGGAAGTGTTTGCGTTGTTTTGCAGAAAGTTCCTCTCATCTAGTGCGAAAGTCTACCGGGTGTTATGCTCTTGGCGTGACGTTAGTCAAGTAAAATCCAGCGTTGCGCCCCTTGCTTCGACGCGGCTTGCACATGAGTTTCTAAACCTTGCTTGACGACATTAGTAGACACTTAAGACGTCGCTCCTCTATATATACATCAAATATTATACCGTCCATGAGGCTGAAAGTACGCGTCGTGCCGAATTGTAGAGAGGCTTGCTCGTCCTCCAAGCACGATAAACCGAGCACTGAATCAAGAGCATATAAATCACGTAAGACGTAAAAAGTCCGCTTGAACTCATGTCGAGCCAGCTCGAAAGTAACCTCGCAAAATGGATAAGACGTCACATATGTCCGTTAGCAAGTCGAGCATGTGTCTGGACCTTAGACTTGTACACCTAAAGTGAAAGTTGTCTTACGAAGTCCTCAAACACGAAATTAAGTGTCGCAGCGCCATCAACTAATCCAGAAATTAGTTGTCCGCAAGTATGAGCTTTCACGATCATGTCACAACCAGCCTCTCAGTGGCTGGTTGCTAGTCAAAATCTCTCATGGGAAGCGTTCAATGAGTGAAAAGTGCTGGTAGTTTTGTAAGCAAACTACAGTGGAGCAGTCGCTGTGCGGGGATTGAAGGAAAGAAGTTACAATGTGGAATATCCTGTCACCGCCCTCCATTGTGCCAGACTATTTATAGTCTAGCGAAGCTCGCCTTCAGTCTCGTCATGCGTCACGCTTCCCCAGGCAGGTATCGACGTGTCGACGTCCGTAGTCTTTCCTAGGCCAGGTTGCGTTACCAATTGGCCTCGTGCCTAGCGTCTTGACGCATGGGAGAACTCACTGTGCGTACTGTACATACCGGGAGGTACATATACGTACAGTACTGCGGACAGTGTCCTCGAGCTTCACAATGGCAAGTGTAAGTGCTAGTACACTACATCCGTGGAAGGTACGGTATAAATATCGTAGCGAGTACTTGTACTAGTCCTGTAACGTGCTGTCACAATCATCTCTATTCGAATCAGCGGGCGAGCTTCGGTGAGGTTAGTCAACATGGCGGAAGCGTCCGGAAAAAATTGTCGTAGCGCAACGATGGACGTTGTAGGCTCGTTTGGTGGCACAAGTAGCGATGAGGGCTTACGCCCAGAAACCCGTGGCGTGAAAACATTGATAATTTTTTTCTGAGCACCGTGCTTATGATGCACGCATTTTTCAGGAACTTTCTGATTTTGTTTTTATTTCACTCAATGCCACGCCTCTTGCTCCCTCTTTACCACCACCGACGATCACCCAAGACGTCCGTAAGGTCAAGCGCAAGTGGCTTCCGGCGGCTGTTCTTGCTGACACCCATCTTTCGTCCTTTCTTCTTTGGGCTGAAGCTCTGGGATCTCAGCTAGCAAACGTGCTGTGGAATGTCGATGCCGAATTACTGATTCAAGATGCCATTCCTGCCGACAATGTGTTTCACCAGCTTTACGCTGAACTTGTTCACCAAACGACTGCCAGGAATTCAACGCCAACCGCGTTTCTGTCATGGTCGCAGGCTCTCCCGCTTATGTTCCATCAGTTTTTTCGGACCCACTTCCGAAATGCAGTCCCACATACCACTTTGGCGCTGACAGCGGAAACAGCTATTCAACGTCTGCGCTTGAAACATTATCCTAACGCCCTTGCTTTGATGCGTTATCTTACGCTTTTGCTGACATGGCAATTTCAGGCTCCGCCTCCTCCCGCGGACCTCAGTGCCAAAATCCACTTGGCGCTTCGCGAGGATCTACAACTCGTGTACCTCGCCAGTATGAACGCCTTCACCCGTCATGATTCCGCGGCAATTGACAATTGACAATTGAAATATCTTTATGGACCATTCACGGTCGATGCTGCTGCTTTGGTTCAATTCACCATGGGCAAGATTGCATGAATTTCTCCTCGCTTTTGAGCTCAAACGCTCCGCTGATCCCTTTAATATATCAGCATTGATTGTTGTTCCAAAATGGCGATCTAACTCGTCCTTCAAACACATTCTCAACAAATACAAAGTTGTTCATACCTACCCAAAAGGTACTTTCCTATTTTCTGCCCGTTCTGTCAACAACACTGAATTTGCGCCACAAGGACCAACACCTTTTGATGTGACTATCTACCTCGCTGATCATACGATCGAGGAACGCTCTACTATTGCTCATGCCTCTGTCGCCAACTATGTTTACGCACATGGCATTGCAGCAAAGACATACAAATCGCACCAACCACGAGTTGAGTATGCGCATGCCAACCTCACATCACAACAAATTGACAATGGCTTACTGAAAATTCAGGCCAATTTGACAGATCACACCTCTTCACCTTCTTTATCTGTCTTAATTGACAGTGGTGCAGAAAGAGATTTTATTTCAGCAGAGACAATCCACAAATCAAAACTGGTTACAAAACGCCTTGATAAAACCTTGTGCGTTTCTCTCGCTGATTCTAAAACAGCAGTTATTGCAAATCAATATGCCACACTCTCAATCACTCTCCTCAGTGGATTTGTTATCACACGGAATTTTGTGGTTCTTAATACCTCAGATTCTCTTGCAAACATCATCCTCGGCCTTCCTTGTTTGCAGCAAGATTACCACAGCAAATCAAATGAAACGTATCATCGAACAAAACGATACAGATCCCGCTTTCTTTTTTGCAACCGTAATTCAAATTTCAGACGATGCGTCATTCGCTGCAGCAAAGGTCACAGGTGAAATACCACACAATCTCTTGCGCCGCTCCGCTGATGATAAGTTCCATATTGAAACTGACTTGGGCCCTGCCTATGATGCCAGATTGCACACTTTGCTAAATCAATACAATCACACAGATACTATTTTTGATGATCTCCCCCCCTCCCGTGGTATCTATGATCACCATATCGACTTGGAGCCTAATTCACAACCCCCCAAAATCTAAGGTTTACCGTATGAGCCCTGCAGAAACTACTGGGCGTAAATCCAGTCGGGGCTGAATTACAAAAATCACAATCAGCGTCGACTAATCACAACTGAAATGGACATGAAGCAGGCGCCACGATTTCCTGCTTGGTCGATTCGTCCATAGATTAGCGAGCAAATAACTTTGTTTTGCCATGGAATTTTCGGTACAATTTCCATTGTCGAGTAAGGTCGTTGAACTTAGCACACTTTGTAAGAACAAACACAGCCATAGTATATGTCGGAGTTGTACGGCGACATCTCTCAAAATGACGTGCAAAAATGCTTTGCAACGTCCCAAGGCGGGTTGAAGAACACACGCTCCCCATACTAGTCGCTCTCCAAGACAGAGTCGCTCGGCGAACAGAAAGGTAAGGTTTCGAGCGAAATAAGATCCTCATCCTTTGCACAACCTTCTAGAGTGGAGTCAAATTGTGCGTGCAGAGGCTCGAAACATAGTCACCCATTTTCCAATCAATCGAACGTCTGAAACTGAAAATGTTTACAACATGTACTTCGAACGTCTTGTTGCTATATGTCTACGGTTGTCTCTTTACTTGCTTTGATGACGACGACATGTTACTTGCCTCGCATGTAGGTGTCGCAACTGAGGTCGATGGAGGTGTCGAAGGTGTGCCTTACACCTTTGTCGCTAGCAATGTCTCAAGACGGCAAGAAGATGTAGCATGCTGCTCCAGCTCGTCGGAAGAGTAGCCTTGCCACCATCATTTCTGCTTGTTTGGCGTGTTGAATGGCTCCTTGCCCTTCAACTCTGGGCATTGGAAGACACGGTGCCCCTTATTGTGGCACTTGAAGCAAAGTTCCTCCTCTTGGTGTCGCTTACGCTCCTAAGGAGTAACTGTGTTGGAAGTGATACTTCCTAATTATTGGTTACAAGTAGCGATTGTAAGATATTATACATCTATTCAGTACATGTCTAGACCAAACACAACTGTACACTAGACACAGTTCTAGTAAGTCGATACACAGCTATCGCTAGGCTACAGCTCTCCACTTCCTTCGTCCCGACACTAGGCCTTGGGCCGGTTGTCCATGTGGGAGTCCTTTGCGTGATTGTGATTGTAACTACGTGTGCGTTAGTTATCTTCCATATTGTATGCACGGTTCAACGGGTTATGGGCCCCCGCCTCAAGTCACACACATGCGACAACTTTCTTCGGCGAGCTGCGATCTGCGACACTCCCACGGAAGGCAACGCCACTTGCTAGTTTTTTAATGGCACTTAATCCATGTATTCGGCGTAACAACCCGTACTAGCCTGCGTTTGAAAAACCTCAATAAACACCACTTGAGTTAGCTGCTCGAGGACGTCCGTGAGCCAACCACACGAAGCGCACCTGCTTTGTGTGGACATGGTGCATAAATGTCCACACTTGAGACTGGAGGGGGGGGGGGGAGGGGGGGGGACTCGAGGGTGAATACGCATATCCGAAGTGCATGACATCTACTATTAAAAAGAGGTATAACACATATTTTCATGACTATTGTTATTGTTACCGCTTCAAACGGAGAGGGTAGACAAGGATACCCTTGGCCTAACCCAATTCCCTAAGACCTATGAAGAAAGACTTACAAAGTGTACCGGCGATTGCCAACTGCTTCCTACGGGTACTCCCAATCAAGCCATCTAGCTAGTTGGAAAAATGCCAGTTGGGGGCAGACCGTCTTCGCCTTTTCTCTCCGATTGAGTGGAGGGTATGTTAGCTCTTCCTCGGGAGGTGGTAAGCCGTGTGAAAGTGGATATGTGTCAGAGATAGGGGCGGTGGAGGGACAGTGGATCGAGTGGATGGTCGTGCTAGTTTTGAGTCTGTGTATAGCCATGATGTAATGCAGCCATTTATCGTATGTATGTGGAATTGGGACATAATACAATGGGTGTGGCGGTTAGCCTCTGAAAGCTGAACGCTAGCACAAATCTGTTCTAGTCTGTCTAGTTCTGTTGTTGAAAGATTGCAAAATGATGTTGTCGAGAGGCAATTGTTGAAAGATGTCTCACTGTTGTATTTAGGCAGTAGATGTTGTAAGTGAACAAAGGAATTGTTAAAAGGTTTTGTCACCTCCCTCTACTGCACTGGGCTTAAATAGGTTTCAGCCCAGACTAGTTACGCCTGCAAGCTTCGCTTACGTGTCAGGCGTTGGTGCTGCTCAACCGTCGTCATCTGTCCTCGAGACACGGCTTGCCTAGCATTGGGTCTCACGACGCGGCTCCTTCTGCATTGGAGAGCTCGTTCTGGCGCGTCATCTGGCTAGTTAGATTAATTATGCATATCTGTACGTACCGGGAGGTACTGGTCGTACTGTAGCATCAGCACCATTACAATATTGCAGTAGCGACGTACCCACGAGTATACGTCCGTCCTGTGGAAAAGCACGAATTGGTATCCGTAACGAGTACCTGTACAATGTCATGCAATGTACTGTTGCAGGACTGTACTCGTCACACTCGTACCCTCCCCATCTTGACACATCAATGAGGCCGCCGCGAGGCAGACCTCCGTGGTTCTTGGCTCCTTTACTGAAGCAATTACTGGGACTCAGGAATGCGCGCTGGGTGAGCGTGCATGAAGTCAATGTACGCCTGAGTCTTGGCGAACTTGCGCCATTGGGGCGTCTCCAAGAATTCTTGTAACGCAATTGTTCGATGCACCTCGTTCAAACGGTGCCAGACAGGTGGAATGTCGTCATCACTGAAGTGTGTCATGAAGAGCAAATATTTGCCTCGTCGCCCAGGTAGCGATTTGATACACACAGCAGAGATGTGTGAGACGTCAAACTCCTCATCGTCTCCTTCAGGTACAGTCACAGGAACAGCTGGTCGTAGTGGAGCAGTAGAGCAGGGTCGTAAGTTATTAACGTGGAACACAGGGTGTAAGCGTACTGTCGCAGGTAGTTTCAATCTGTAATTGTGTTTTCCAATCTGCTCCTCCATTGAAAAAGGGCCGAGCTGTCTGTCTCTGAGTTTCCTGTTCGGTTGTCCTCGCAGAAAAAGATTTGCTGTGACGACTGACACCTTGTCTCCCTTAGCGAAGTGTGGCGCTGTAGACGGTTCTGTGCGCGCCTGCATCTCGTCCTTATGTAGCTGTAACACAGAGCGTACCAGGGTGTGTACTTCCTGTAACAATCTCAACCGTTCTGTTGTGTCTTGCGAAATTGGAATTGAAGGTCGCATGCTGAAGAGTAGGTCAGGAGGCTCCTCAGGAGAAAAACCAAAGTTAGCCTCAAACGGTGTGTGCTCAATTCCGAGTGCACGCGAAGCGTTGTACGCAAACTCCACTTGCGGTAAAAATGTCGTCCAATCAGAGCCATCATAGCAACAGAAGCAACGAAGAAGCCGCTGAAACGTGCTGTTCACGCGCTCTGTCGTCCATCTGTTTCTGGGTGTCGGCTGGTAGACATATTCAGTCGCGTTCCAAGGCGTCTCCATAGTGTTTGCCAGAAAGCGCTGACAAATTTTGGGTCGCGGTCGCTGATCAGTACGCGGGGCAGTCCATGTAAACGGTAGACTCCCTGTAAAAACAAAGTGGCAGTTTCTTCGGCAGTAATCGACTCTGTGCATGGCAGAAAATGGGCCATTCGAGTTAGATGGTCTACTACAATCAGCACATTGTTAAAGCCGTTGCTCTCAGGCAAGTGTGTCAGGTAGTCAAGACCAACTGTGTGCCACGGTCTGGGTGGAACAGGCAATGGGTAAAGAGTCGCAGCCATTTGCGGTCGAATCTTCGCTCGTCGGCACACGACGCAGCGTTCACAAAAATCTTTCACATCTTGGCGGATTCGTTTCCACCAGAATCTGTCGAGTGCTT
This sequence comes from Tetraselmis chui, assembly GCA_026401115.1. Lineage (NCBI taxonomy): Eukaryota > Viridiplantae > Chlorophyta > Chlorodendrophyceae > Chlorodendrales > Chlorodendraceae > Tetraselmis > Tetraselmis chui. Next base: position 70,681 of record JAPMLY010001346.1, read on the forward strand.
TAGCAAGAGTGCTAGCAACTCCTCTGTGACCAGCTGACGAACTTTCGTGCAGCTCTGTGATCAATCTCAGTCGGAGCTCAGAGTTCTGTGGAATACAGAGGCGATTGAGACGCCAAAAGTACCCATCTCTGGCTTCTATCCGGCTGTCTCTTGTCCACTCACCATCGTCCCCATAAAACGAATCTCGTGAGAACCCCTCGCGAATGAGATCAGCGAACTCAGGGCTCAGCTGCAACGCTTCAACAGTCAGTGAATTTAACTGTGCGTCTTCAAACAGCAGCTGGGACTTCCGTCGTAATTCTCGATCTGACGGAACCTCGCCATCCCAAAATAAGGGTACTGTGGCCTGAGGTACGAAGTCTGGACGCCGGCTTAACGGGTCGGCTTCGTTCAGAGCTCCCTTGCGATATGCAAGTGTCATCGAGCCCACAAACGGTTGCAAATCCCGCAGGTATCTTGCTTGCCGCTTGTTCAGCCTGTTGTTCGGTTGCCTGAGCAGATGCCGCAGTGTGTCGTGGTCTGTTACGACAAGGAACTTAGAACAGCCTTCAAGATAGCACCTCCAATGCTTGACAGCTTCGCATACGGCCAAAGCTTCTAAGTCGTACGCAGAGTAAGTGTTACCACGCTCAGCTGGATTCAGCTTACGCGCCCAGTAAGAGACTGGTTGAAGACCGCCTCCTTGGTCTTGCAACATGACTGCTGCAATCCCCACTGTTGAAGCATCTGTAGCCACGGTGAACGTCGCGTCCGAGCCGACCTCCGGAAGGATCAGGCATGGCGCGGAAATGAGCCGTAACTTGAGAGTCTCGAAGGCTTCCAAACAGGCAGGCGTCAGCGTAACCTTCTGTGGCTGGGACTTCCGCAGTAAGTCCGTCAATGGAGCCGTAAGGTCGCTAAAATGGTGTATAAATCTCGCGTAGAAGTTGCAGAACTGTACGAAACTGCGAACCTCCTTCTGCGTCTTGGGCACTGGCCAGTCTGCAACGGCCTCGACTTTCTTTGTGGAAACCGAAATTTTACCGGCTGACACGGTGTAGCCCAGATACTCCATTTCTTGCAATCCGAAGAAGCATTTCTTAAGGCGTAAGTTCAGCCCTTCCTCCTTGAATCGCTGTAGCACTAGACGTAGGTGTTCCATGTGCTCTTCCGGAGTTCGACTGTAGATACAGACGTCATCCAGGTAGACTGTCACGAACTTATGTAAAAACTCGCGAAGAATGTCGTTCATCATCCTCTGAAATGTAGCTGGTGCATTGCACAGCCCAAACGGCATGGCGACCCATTCCATCAAGCCATCAGGGGTCTGAAAAGCCGTCTTGTGAACGTCCTGATCACGCACTCGAACTTGCCAGAATCCAGAAGCGAGGTCGAGGTGTGTGTAAAAATTCGCGTCCTTAAGTTCGTCCAGAGTGTCGTCCACACGCGGTAGCGGGTAAGCATCTTTACGCGTAACCTCGTTAAGACCGCGGTAGTCAATGCACAGACGTAGCGAGCCATCAGCTTTTCGCACAAAAAGAATTGGCGAGCCGAACTCACTGTAGCTGGGGCGTATCAAACCAGCTTCCACTGCGTCTTTAAGCTGTCGATTAAGCCCAGCGCGCTCTGCAGGTGACAATCTGTTCAGACGTTGACGTCTCATTGGGCCAGTTGTGTCAATGGGGTGATCCCACTGTCGGCTTACTGGCGGAGAGTCGACAGGTTGCAGTAACTCCGGGAAGTCTTCCAAAAGTAACGACCGGAAGTTGTCACGTTGTTCTGCTGTTAGTTCCTCTCCAGTGTGAAAGTCTGTTGATTGTTCGGCAGCTGACGTAAGTTCAATGACGTAAAAATCAGCATGACGTCCTCTGCTGCGGCGCGTCTTGCGCATGAGCTTCTGAACTTTCGTAGACGACAGGAGTAGACACTGAGGGCGTCGTTCCTCAAGTGTAGTCTCCACTGCTGTGCCGTCCATTAGTGTAAAAATTCTGGTTGTACCAAATTGTAAAGAGGCATGTTCATCATCAAGCCATGGTAAACCCAGGATTAAATCAGCTGTACGTAAATCACGTAGAACGTAAAAAGTCCGGTGAAACTCGTGTCGAGCCAGCTCAAAAGTGACGTCGCAGACTGTCGTAGAAGTCACTCGTTGTCCATTAGCGAGTCGAACTGGAGTCTTACTTGCAGACTTCCGAGTCTGTAATGCAAAGCGTCGTACAAAGTCTTCTGACACAAAATCAAGTGTCGCAGCGCAGTCCACTAATCCAGAAATTTGGTGTCCGCCATAAGGAGTTTTCAAAGTCAGCTCAGTTCGAATTAACGGGCGAGCTTCCGTGAGGTCAGTCAGTAGTGCTGTAGCTGGCGAGGAAAATTGTTGCAGTGTAGCGATGGACTGTTCCGAGTCGTCTGCTTGTACAGGTACCGAGTCGGGTTGATCATGTGTTGTAGGTTCTGGTGAGTCGTTAAACGCACAATCTGCGTCGACTAACCACAGCAGTACATGCCAAGGGGCTGGAGCAACCACCTCCTTTTGAGCTGGGTTCTCCAGTGACTGACGTGTAAAAAGTTATGTCCTTGCTGGGAATTCTTGATAGAGTTTCCAGTGCTTAGTCACCTGAGTAAATTTCGCCCACTTCGGTAGTACAAATACAGCCATCGTAGATGTCGGAGATGTTCGACGACAATCCTCAAAATGCTGCGCAATCTGCTCAGCTAACTCCCAGGGTGGATTGATGAACACCCGTTCTCCTGTCAAATCTCTGTCTAGAATCGAGTCACTCGGCGAAGAGTGAGGTAAGTCACCGTGCGAGTTAAGACCTTCATCATCAGCACATCCCTCCAACGTGAAGTTGAATCGTGCATGCAGAGGGTCAAAGACTGAGTCAACCAGTTTCCAATCAACTGAACGTCTGGTTAGAGGTTTACGACTCTGTCTCTGCTTAATCTGACGACGACGACCTGCTATTTGCGTTACAGGTGTCGCAACTGTAGTCGATGGAGATGTCGAAGGTGTGTCGACGACCTCTGTCGCTAACAGTGTCTCAGAATGAACAGTAGATGTAGCCGGCTGCTCCAGTTCATTTGTAGAACAGCCTTGCCACCATCATTGCTTCTTAGGTTGCATCGGTGCCTTGCCTTTGAACTCCGGGCATTGGAACAAACGGTGTCCCTTCTTGTGGCACTTAAAGCAGAGTCCTTCGTCCATGTGTCGCTTGCGTTCCTCAGCTGTCATTGCATTTGCGAGTGAATTAAAATCTTCGCGACCAGATGTCTGACCGCGTCCACCATTGTTACCACCTCCACGTCCACGTCCGCGGCCACGTCCACGGCCACCCTTGTTACGTTTCCAGACGTTAGAGGCTTCCTCGAGAGGGTCCTCAAAGTTGCGCTTGCGTGTAGGCTGGGCAGATGGTTCAGCAGCAGACCTCGCATTGCCCAGTTCCGGTGAGTCTGTCACGATGTTATTCAAAAAGTTTTGCAGCTCCACTAGCGTAGTTTGGTATCCTTGCTGAGCTCGGTGTGACTTAGCCAGTCTCTTGAGCGCATCATTCGCTAGGCCATTAATGAAGCGTACACATTGTACCTCAGCTGTCAGGTCTTGACGAGATCGACGTAAGTAGTCGTTGTACTGTTTAGTGAAAACCGCGTAACTCATCGTGTTGCTCTGCGTAAAGCTTAGCAAAGCGTTAATTGCGTCGTCCTGAATGTTCGGAAGAAACGTCGACTTGCGTAACTCCTCAACAAGCTCGTTGTACGTAGATGGAATTGGAGGCTGATTTTTCCGGTTCAACCACCACCCACCTAGGTGTCCAGAAAACTGTGAAGTAACCCAGAACACTGTATCGTACGAGTCAGCCGCAATTCCAAGCATTATAAAACGCTGAGGCTGTGCTTCGAGCCAATCCTCTAGTATATGTGGTATCCGACCATCATGGTACGGCGATGTAATAGCAGCCTTACGCTGAGTCTCCGTGAGGGTCACAGATAATCCAGCCAAGTTGTGAGTAGGCATCGGCATTCCCACTCGTAAATCTGTAGGTCCTTCTCCAGTCAGTCGGTTGATGTGTCCATGAATCAGCAGCCATACAGAACCAGAGTCGACCGTCGTAAACCGGGTGTACATGTGGAACTGTCTCGGGATAGACGTGTCGTCTTGCATGACTGGAACATGTTGTTTGATTGCTCGATAAAAAGATTCCCACTGAGCCACGTAACCAAAGTGAAGTAATTCACTCTTGTGCTTCTTAGCACGAAGTAACCCAGTCTGTGCGGGCGTAAGTGTCAGACCGTCATTGTTGATGGTTTCCGGTACAACGTAAGTATCATCCGGATTAACTGTCGACTGTGCCAAAACAGCCTGCTCGACCTGAGCAGGTGTACGTAAGTTGTTCGTAGCAAACAGGACAGGAATAGAAGCCGAGTACACGTAGACAAGCTGTCGTCCTTGAGGTAGTGTAACATTAACAGGTTCACCACTCAACAGCGTCAAATCATCCGGTGTCAAAACAAGACCGGTCTCCTCATGTAATTCGCGAATAGCAGCGTCGACAGGCTCTTCGTTAGGTAAGACAGAGCCAGCTGGGAACCAAGTTTTACCAGAACGAGGCTCACGTTGAAACACCAACTTCAAGTCCGACGATTTAGTTCCTCCAACGTGAATTACTAAAACCACGTAATGTCCTGCTCCGAGAGGAGCCATCTCAACTCAATCAAACAACGTCGAGCAGAGCAACGAGCAACGAAAGCGTGCGTCGACCAAAGAGCTCCGAAACCAGTGTGGCGGTTAGCCTCTGAAAGCTGAACGCTAGCACAAATCTGTTCTAGTCTGTCTAGTTCTGTTGTTGAAAGATTGCAAAATGATGTTGTCGAGAGGCAATTGTTGAAAGATGTCTCACTGCTGTATTTAGGCAGTAGATGTTGTAAGTGAACAAAGGAATTGTTAAAAGGTTCTATCACCTCCCTCTACTGCACTGGGCTTAAATAGGTTTCAGCCCAGACTAGTTACGCCTGCAAGCTTCGCTTACGTGTCAGGCGTTGGTGCTGCTCAACCGTCGTCATCTGTCCTCGAGACACGGCCTGCCTAGCATTGGGTCTCACGACGCGGCTCCTTCTGCATTGGAGAGCTCGTTCTGGCGCGTCATCTGGCTGGTTAGATTAATTATGCATATCTGTACGTACCGGGAGGTACTGGTCGTACTGTAGCATCAGCACCATTACAATATTGCAGTAGCGACGTACCCACGAGTATACGTCCGTCCTGTGGAAAAGCACGAATTGGTATCCGTAACGAGTACCTGTACAATGTCATGCAATGTACTGTTGCAGGACTGTACTCGTCACAATGGGTTTGTATGCGGGATTCGGCGATAGATTTATCGCGGAGGGGGAGGGGTTAAGTATCCAAAAACCCAAGTAGTTTGATGAAAGTCAATTGTCCAGTATAACGACGGCTTAGTTGTCAAATCGTATATTTCATTGTGTGACATTTTTTCTTAGTAGAACCCCGCAAACCTTTCAATAGTAATACTCAGAACACAAGTTAGTCGTAACAACAAAAGTACGCCTTAATAGTTATACTCGCCAACTTTCTCAATCGTTATTCTCGACGATTTTCAAAACCATCTACCAGTTTGTCGATGAGCATCATAACGCCGGCGAAGCTTCATCAACAAGCACTAAACTTAGAATGCTCAATTTCGACAATTTTACTTGTTTTAGTGTCAAGGTTTCTCGATTTCTTATTGTAAGCTATGTTGGAGTGTGATACCTTCTCAATCTACGATGATTGGGTGGGACTCTTCTTCAATCTTCAATAACTAATGCATTACACGAATGTTTGCCACTTAAACTATAACTTCTCCAAGCAGTTGTGGCAGTTTGATGCATGTCAAGAGCGAATTGCTAACACAAATATGTTCTTTTCAAAACGTATCCTACCGTCACTAAAGACAGGAAACAGATCCAAAGTACTACTAAAGTACTACTGAACCACGAAACACGGGGATGGATCGGTAGCTCGGATGAGCAACGCCGATCGTCTTCGCTCTGGGCCTGGCCTCCCATCGAGCGCAAGACTGGTGGACAGGGCTGCCGGACGGCGTGCACCATCCACCTCTCCCCACCCGAGCCTAGCTCACAATGGTCAGTGGATCCGTAGCGACACCAGACGGTACACGCTCAAAGGCGCAGCTTCCAGGGATTTGAATTTTATCCTCCCGACAGCTACCGCGCCATCCAATTCAAAATCTACACAAGTACCCGTCAAAGTACTACGTCACACCCAGACAACTCATCGCTTACAAAAAGCTTCTTCACCGGTCGGCAGCGCGCCTCATCGCGCCCCTCCGAGCGTCCGGACGTCCCTGTCCGCCGCCAACATCCAACAAACCCAGGTCCCATCAGGCCTGGTCGCGTGCAGCCAACACGTGAACGACTCTCAAAAACCAACTACAAAAGCCAAACATAACTCCTACACCCCTCTCCATCACTCGAAATCCTACTCGACCGCTATGTCTACGCCCCCTACCCGCCCCCCACCTACAGGCAGGCCCTTCTGAAGGACCCCCCGCCGCATGGCCGCTTCATGGACCTCTACCAACCCCGGAACGCACTCGCGGGACACCCCCTGACCCCGTTTCTCACCGCACCCCAGCTCATCCACCCCCAGCAACTCCTGGGCACGCCACTGGACCCCCTTCCTCTCCGTCGTGGCTTACAGACCCCTCTGATCCTGTCCCCCCCACGGTCAACCGAAACCACGGGACAGGCCGACGACCTCTCCACCCGGACTGTCGACTCCCTCCTCCTCACAGGCCAGTACTCCACCACCCCCCCCCACCTCGCTCGGTTCTGGATCCACGGAGTCTTCCTCCCGGACCCATCTCACCCCGACCCGATCGTGTCGGCATGCTCGTTGGCCCGCCGCTGGCTACTCGAAAGCCTACACGACCTTACCGATCTCCCCAACCGCATCCGAAATATAATAGGCAGAGAAATCGCCCAACACACACGGTGGACCGCGAACGCCACACGAACCCTCCACCCCACCTCCCCGAAATGCAACGATGTCACACCCCTGCCAGTCGAGCTCCACACGAGCTTCCAAGAGATCCACCTGACGATTCCTACCTCCTGTATAGCGGTGGGGCTCCTATACCAACTGACTTCACGCCAGCGTGAATTCAGTTCAGCCGGTCCGGTGCCCCCCTTCATACTCTCATCCCCTCCGCTCCTGGAAAAACTAAGTCAGCAGAAAATTCGCTTTCTCCGGGCTGCCTCAGCTCCAGGAGTTTCAGGCCGCAGGATGAAGATCCGCTCCCCGATATTCACTGGTATCACCGGCCAAGAAACAGTCGCCCTCCTACAGGATCTCCTCACCTCCGACCTCGCGACAGCTCTCACCTCCACAGGTTTAACCCCCCCATCCCACAACCTGTGCAAACTCGAAGACCTACCCGAGCAAGCCCAGTTCACCCTCCAGTTCGCGGACGCACTCCAGCCGCTGGACACTCCCGTCCCGATCGAGTCCGACCCGTCCTCCTTCTGGGTAAATATCCTCCACCTGCCCAATAATCCCATTCATTCACAGTCTGGACCTGTATCCCTTCACATTTTCCCCCGTTCACCCTATGAACCAGTACCCCCTGACCACCACCTTCACACCATCACCATCACACCACCCCCCGTCACAGGACACGTCCCCGGCTTATCCTGGGCTGACACCTGCCTCACCACTGTCCTAGTCCAATCCCGCCACTCACTCTCCCTACCATGCATCAACTCCGACGGTACCATTCCACCCACACACTGGTTATACACCCTCCTATCCCAAACTGCAACAGAATACCTCACACAAAATACCCCCAACCCCACCCACCCTCCCCAACACCCCCTCAGCCTCTACCACTACACAACCCTGAAAAAATTCCCTGATGGCTCGTACTTTCGCTCCCACCCCTCCAACTCACCCACTATCACCACCAGCATCCAAGTCTCACTCAGTGCTGAAATGTACTGCATACTCATCTCCACCAACGGCACAGTCACCATCCCTCTCACCCACACATACACCCACAGAGGCACACGCATTCCATCCACCTGCACACTCAATGTCAACCCCCACCACTACTCCACCTTCGGCAAAGCCCGACTCCAGGACCCCATCTTCACCACCTCTCCCTCTC